>OX421507.1:23074578-23104578 GCA_949126835.1 Anisus vortex
AGAGAGAAAGATATATATATATATAGAGAGAGAGAGAGAGAAAGAGAGAGACAGAGAGTTTAGACCATTGAGGCAATGATTTAAATAGGCAAAGTCTTTTATGCCAAAGTACTAGCATCACAAAACCCCCCAATTAAGGAGTTTTAGGTGACCGCGGATTATTGAATACTAAAAGTTGTTTTTTTTTAATATCAGCATTCTCAAAAGCATGAGTATAATATATTTAACATATATAAAAAAAATACAACTTAAATATAATATACATTACATTTCGTAAGTAGAGCTTTTTGAATGAAACTTGAATCACTAGAATCTTTCATAAGCTGAGCCCCATGGGATATCTGACCGTCCTTTTTTGTCGTACTGATATATTTGTTATCTTTTTCTTCCTGCTTATATTAGACCATTGATTATTCAACGAGGACAATGGCATCTTATGTTCAGTTTTTCAACGAACGTCAAACGATATCCATATGGATATATTATATCTATATCTCCGCCTTTAAATAGACTCTTAGATATCGTCATGGTGATCCAAAGTCTTACAGTTTTTATATTTTAAAGGGCTTAAACGATATAACCGTTGACATCATTTTACTTCCTGTTCGAGAATACAGTATACTATCTTGTAAGTAAAGTAAAAGTAATGTAGGCCTATCCCGTCGGACCAAATTGATCCATAGAGCCGGTGAAGCAGCGTTCACCAGTTTCTGTGGCCACGGCACACTCGGTGCCTTTACTTTTCCCCAAACTAATGTCAGGTACCGGTACCTATCAGAGCTGGGTAGACTCAGGTGACACCCTCCAGTCCCGGGAAAAAATCCTAGTCTGCACCAGAACTTGAACCCAGGACCTTTGGTACGCCAGCCGAACCTTGCACCACTCTTGTAATTATAGTTATCTAAAGTTATTGTTTCAAAAAATATTCATGACTACTATACAAGAGCAGTGTTGAGTCAAAGAGAAACGTCATACATAAATCTATCTATCTATATATATATATATATACACTATATATATGTAAAGTAGACTGTGTGTGTGTGTTCAAACAATCATATTCGTTAATTTAAAGACACGTGACCTTATTGTCTTATAATATTATACTCTTGCGATTTTACTTCGGATATGTGTCTACGCTAGCTAAGTGGATAACGTACCTGACTGCCATACGGGCGACCCTAGTTCGAATCTCCAGTTAGTTTTTTCTAAAAAATTTTAATTTCAATTAATATTACTGTTTTAAAAAAAGTTTGTAAATCCACAAAGGTAACACTTGGCAATGCGATTTTTGTTAAATAAAAAGACTGGCCCTTTTTTTCTACCCTATTACAATATTTATTTTAAATTACTTTCCTAAAAGTCTTCAGTAAAAAAAAAATTTTCAACATTATTAGATTTATAGCTTTCTGTTCAATGTAGTTCATAACTTTTTTTTTTAATCTGTAGCTTATACAGGCCTGTTTTATTTTGCCGTACAATTTTTCTTGTAGATTCATATAGAGGTTCCAATGGATAACCTCAAAAGATGCTAAAGCTATTTATATCAAGTGAACGATTCTTTGGAAAGTGGAAAAAGCATAATATTATATTATTATATTATACAAAGAACACATTTGCTAAACAAAAATTTCTATAACAACTGACAGAAGATTTATCCATTACCCTATTTTTTTTATTTTTTGCTACGTCTTTTTGTTATCACTACGAGTCTGGTTGCTAGACGTCTCTTAAGATAAGGATCGGACAGTCTGGCATTTCGCTCCGTCCAATCACTGCTTTACATCAGCGTCACGCGATGGAACTGTAAACTAAAGGGGCGTATGTCCGGTTGTGCCATTTCTTGGTAATGGACAACACTATAGTACTATACTACCATTGATTGGAGGAAATATTTCGAAGTAGCTGACTTGTACTCATTTTGTTGTCTTTTACATTTACTTCTAGGCTTCATTGTTTTTGTTTTGTTTTTTGTTTAGTGATCAAGATACCAAAGAGTGGGACACTGGTAATTTGTCTGGTCTAAAAATAGAATTTCCAGGAGGGAATTCTGGAATGTCACGACTCAACGCCTCCATCGGAGACTTTATCTTCGTCTGCAATATTTTGGGATGTCAAGTTTTGACGCCCCCCCCCCGCCCCACTCCCCCATGAAAAGAAAAAAAAATGTGTTTTATGTTGTGTTGTTTCCCTTATGGCCAACACAGCCGCCCCCCCTACTCCTTACTCCATCGCGCTCCTCCCCCCACCCTATCGCAATAAACAAAGCTCTTGTTTGTCGCAGAACTCCGTCTGAGTCTGCCATTGACCTTGACATTGAACAGATAGAAAACTGTTATAGTGAACAGAGTTGAGGGGGACGTTCTTGACGAGTCGTCTCTTGGCATTAACCCTCGAGATTAAGTCACTGTTAAGGACGTCATCGCGACGCCAATAATGATTCCCATATCTGATAGGCCTATTTGCCAACGTTGATTAAATATTGATGATAATATCACGAGTTTGGCTACTGAATAGATACTTCATTAAAGTATAGAATACCCAAACATAGATCAAGAACATTTTTATATCATAAAATAAACAATATACGGTGGGCGAATATTTTAAATACAATCTGGATACACTGGGTTTATATCCGAAAAATATATCTGTATTTTATTTGCACTGTATGTCTTATCTTATCTTGTCTTATACATTACAGACGCTCATCTATAAAGAAGATTATGGTCCGTGTCTAGTCTTGCATCTTTATTAATGTTTTAAATGATGTTAAGTTACTGGTTTTCCTGGTTTGTTCAGGCAACCCATTCCATGCCCGAATGTCACTCAGTATTAGACTTAAATTTAACATGGAATGGCTAATGATCATTTTCTTCAACGCGTAATCTTCTTGCATGGTACGACGATTAAAACCTGTAACATTTAACAACTATTTTAGATAAAATAACTTTAAAAAAAAACAATGTTATATACCAACTAAAAAATACGAATATCAAATAATGGACCACAAAAATAAATTCAGGAAATCATTTAGGAATTATTATGGATCTTGGAAGTCAATATCTTTCTTGTGTCTAAACATATTTGGTTTATAGATTCATTATCAACCTATTTATATTTGCATATCATTCCATCACGTTATTCTCTATTTCTTCCTCTTTTTCTTTTAACGCGTATGCCATAAACTCATATTCTTATACACTGACTGTTATCGGTCTTTATAATTATCGAGATCTACAAACAAAAATACAGTGCCTGGAATATCTTGAAAACCTTTAAACTATAACTATTATAAAAAAAATCATCGGCCTGAAAAAGTAGTTGGTTTATAATGGAATTTAAACCCTGTCTATCGTGTGGTAAATCCCATGCCATATTTATTCACCCTGCGGTGACTAGCAGAAGACGGCCAACAGACTCGTGTTCATAAGAATGACACTATCGAAGAAAAAAGGGAGAAGATGGGAATATATCTAAACATAAATGAACATTTTCCGATGTCTGGTAACTGGTTTAATGTAAGTATCTTCAGAGGGAATAATTCGCCGTTAAAAAAGGAGCGGGAGAGGGGTGAACATGAGTAAGCTGATTCTGAACTGATGCAAAACTTAAACTTATGAAAACCGAAAATTAATAAATTAATTACAAATAAAGACCCCCCCCCTCCCGCCAAATATAAAAATACTGACAAAATCATTTGCTGCGTTCCTGCTTGTGCTGTGAGTAAGAAATAATGTAGAGGATAAAATCATTTCGAAAAGATGTTGCCAAAACGTTTGATTTTTGGACGTCACATTTAAAGAATCACTGGTTTTGAATGCAATGTTTTTAAAAATACATACATTTCAATAATGTTGCCGGAAGTAAACCGGAAGTTAAATGCATGCATTGAACCCAAAAGGTCAAGGCCTCCATAAGACTTGTCAATGTAATTTCCCAGTTTTCAAACCCTAATTATTATTATTATTTTATTGTTTATAGATCATAACTTATAAAAATATATTAACCAAGTAAATCTCACAAACGTACCAGTAACAGAGGGACCACTACCGGCCCATACAGAAAGACCGATCATCCTCCCTCTTCCCTCCCTTTTAAAAAAAAATCTTGCCTCGGTAAGAAGATGTAGTAGCCACTTAGAAATTGAATTACCGTAGTTTTCTTGTCTATAACAAACCGGGGGAAATAAACAAAACAACAACAAACAAATATAATGATTTGTGATAAATAAATGCTTTTATTTAACGCCCCAATGTCGTGATTTAACTCTACAACGGGCACGTCTTAAACATCGACTTAACCCTTCCCGTAGCGACCTACTTCTATCTATGCTGCCTTCAGTTCCGCTATATACGCGCCCGGGAGTGTAAGGGTTAACCCGATGTCTGGGTGGCAATGTATGCTTTTAAATACACTTAACTAAAACCATTGACTGAATGCTTAATTAACTCTAGCGAATACACGGAGAACAAGAAAAAGGGGAAATAAGCCAGCGTCTTAATTATCTCCCTTTTCTGAACAAAAAGACAACAATTCCCGTCTAGTATATCTCTGACGATCTATTCTCGTTAAATTTAATTTCTAGTGAGTGAGTGTAATGGTACAAGAACTCAAATCGTTAGAAGAAAGCATTAGAACTATTTGCCTCGTTGGAGCTATTTTAACCTAATTGTACTTTTCCATAGCTGTGAGACTGTGAATTGTCTGTAAATATGTATCAATGCTTAATGGATAGTCTAGAATCTATATGATGTAACATAAAAAAGGTTATTACACTTGAAAAAAAATGTTTCAAACTATTATAATGCTTTTACTGTAATTGGTTTAAAGTTACATTTAAAGTAATTTAAAACACTTAGGCTTTCTTGCTATTGTGGCATTGAGTTTTTTTGTTTGTTTGTTGTTTCACTAAAGTGTTTGTATAATTAATGACTTTGTCTTAAAACTGGGATACATTTAAATCTCTCTTTATATAGAGAGATTTACCATGGCTATAGTACAAGGACATTGTCAAATAGTTTACTTATTGAGACTTTCAATTTTATCGTGTTTCAATGTTCGTAAATTAGAGTCTTTTTTTGTATCCCTTCATCAATCTTTATATACATTCGCCCACCCAGTTACCCACAATCTGTTCACCTACTTACACACCCATCCATAATAATATTAATAATAATATTTATTTATATAGTGCTTCTATCCATGCTATTAAATTTAGCATGCTCAGTGCGCTCTTGGAATAAATTGCAGTGGCTGTTGTATTAGTATGTAAGGCACACATATAACAGCCCTAGAGAATTGTTTTTAAGCTCTTTTTAAAAGACTTTATTGTCTCAGATTTTCTGAGTGTCTGGAGCCAAACAGAAGGCGCTACTCCAAGGTTCTTCTTTTTGTGTCCAACCACACTTGGAAATTTAAGGAGTGACTGTGACATAAATTGTATCCCTCCCTCCATCGGATGGATGAGCTTAGGACCCAATAATCTTCTTTATGTAAGGAGCGTCTGTAATATGATATAAGATAAGAAGATCCACCCATTCAGCCAGCTATCCATCTATTCATCAGTCTGTCTGTCTGCATGTCTGACCTAATCATATTTCTAGATGCATGCAATGCGATACTCTAATGAAAAGGACTGCGACTATTTTATTCAAATCTTTATAATGGTTATTCTTGGACATTTTAATTAGACCAAACTCACAATCCACGACCAAAGCCTTCATATCCTTTTCCAAACAATGCTTCGTCCTTATAAATTAAGACCACGTGATCAAACTGGACTTTAAGAAGCTAAACTAACAAAGAAACAAAACAACACAAAATACCAGAAAGTTCGAGGTTGCCATAGTGATTGTTTTAGGGCCATTCTTTTTTTATCAGAGTTTTAGTTAAAAGGAATTTTTTAAAGATATTCGAAGCTTCCGTATTTCTTTTTTTAGATCTCGATAATTATAAAGACCGATACCATCCAGTATCGCCGCTAGGGATACACTATAATTACTGAGTAGTTTTTTTCATATATTGTATGTCGGTCGAATAGAACGGAAGTCTGAAATAGATGTACGATGTTTATCGTACTTACTCGGCACGTGAGGGAAAGAGAAACCTTGACGTCACTTCCTTCTAAATTATTTCCGCTTATGTCTCTTGAGATAAATAAAAATCTACAATAGGATGGACCGCTTGCTTTAATATTTCTGCTATTTAATGATACGAATGTCTTCTTTTCGGAATACCCGATTCCTTTGTGTACTGTGCACTTCCGTTTTATTTAATCGCTCTGATTTTCTCAATGAAAAATTAAAATTAAAATCGAATGTTGCACACAGCGAAAACATTTAGGCAGAAGTCATTTAAGACAGCGTTATTGGATGCTCAAGAAAAAACAAACATATACGCTTTAAAAATAGAGCAAGCGGTCCATCTTATTATAGCCTTTGGATAAACTAAATTAATTGTTCACCTTATACAATGTATGTCATGTTTGTACATCCGACCTGTTCTCTAAAAGGTTGAAAAACAAAATAGCAAGTCAGCTGTGGTGTTATACGAAAAATAATTTAATAAACAAGAAGAATAGGTTTTCTAAACATTACCTACCCTTGTAGAACCAGTTCCTAAAAATTTCTAGACAGCGCCATGGCTTAGGCTTAGACAGTACGCGATGGGTGAGAAGAGCGGTGCCAATTAGGTAAATGGGATCGGGGGTTATGGACAAACGGAACTTATAATATTACAGACGCTCCTTCTATATCTGAGATAATTGCATCTGTAGCTTTTCCGTGGTTTGAGTTTAGTCTTGCATTTTGATTATTGTTTTAAATGATGTTGAGTTTGCTTTTTTCAGGTTCCCTATTCCATATAGGCCTACATGTATTGCAATAGTAAAATAATGGAGGCACATTAAGAGTAGAATATTTATTAAATTGTATAGCACCATTTAGAAAGTGTCGCGAGACTATAGTTTTAATGTTGATTTAGTTTAGAACTGATGCAACGTCATGGCAGTTACACTGCTTAGTTTTTCAGTGAGTAAATGCTGGAAAATGATCTAAATATCTCTCTATCTATCTGTATATTGATCTATGTATGTTCTTTCTCTGTATCTATATATTTATTTTCTATCTATCTATCTATCTAACTATCTATCTATCTACTTTTATGTATCTATTATATTTATTCTTGTATTTATATATTTTATAGTTCAAATTAATCTAATTCTTCATCCATTCATTTTATAGAGCTTTTAAAATCCATCTAACTTGCCATTGCGCTATAAGCTTTCCAACTATCTACCCAACTATCTATCTTTCTACCATCTATCTATTTGTCATATAGCTATATAGTATCTTTCTAATATATCTGTCTGTCGTCTATCCACCGGTCTATCCGTCTGTCATTCTTTTATATGAATATCACGTATATATATATATATATATATATATATATATCTCTGTTTGTAAAACATTCGACTATATTTACAATAGGAATAGATTAGAACAAATTAAACCAATTTTTGAGAATTATGTTAAAAACATGGAAATGATTTCTCTAAACTCCAGTAGCGTTACTTGCTAAGACAAACTCCGCCTCTAATGTCAATCAGATCTATATGTTTATAAACTGAGGAGATCACTGCATATTTACACATTCGTTAGAAAGTTTTACAGATGTTCCTTCTAGATAGAAGAATATTACGTCAAATAGGTGGCAGGGATCGGTCGGAGCCAGAGAGAGAACCCGCGACGTGTCGGTTGACAGTCCGGTGATCTAACCGCAGGACCAGTCTTCCTCTAGCATACTTTTTCTTATCCACATCACAGCAAAAGCTATCCAGTTATTTATTCTAGTTTCAAGACTAAAGGATGACTTGCGCATTGACTTTCAAGGCGTATTAGAACTAACTCTAACTACTGTAAAATTCTTTCTTTCCCCTTACTTTCTCTCTCTTTCTCTCTCTTTCTCTCTCTCTCTCACTCTCTCTCTTACACACACACTCTTACCATCACTTTCTCTCGCGCTCTTTCTTCCACCACCGTCCATTCTTTCATTCTTTGTCTCTTTAATTCTCTCTCTTTTGTCGTTCCATCTCGATCATCTATTTTCGTTCTCTATCCCTCTCTTTCGATTTTTCAAACGAAATTATCCTAAATTACCATTTTACTGTCTCGAAATTCTTTTTTTGTTTTTTTTCAAAGTTTTTGTCACCGAATCAATATTTCTCTCTCTTTTCCTCTTTTTTTATCTCCACTTTATTAGACTATTATTTTCTATAATAAAGCTGTTAGTTAGAACGTGATTCTCCTGGACAATATAAAATTAGAGCACTTGTGATTATGATTGTAGTTGAGCTTTATGAGGCTTTATCAGTCATGACTGGAATATAATGGAAATCTGATAGACTAACAATCCCCACACACACGGCCAATGACCTTAGAACCAAGTACATACTTACCAACCCACCCGTCTGCCTTTATTGCGCCATACTTACTCTCATACCCTGCTACCCACTTACTTACATACCCTGCTACCCACTTACTTACATACCCTGCTACCCACTTACTTACATACCCTGCTACCCACTTACTTACATACCCTGCTACCCACTTACTTACATACCCTGCTACCCACTTACTTACATACCCTGCTACCCACTTACTAACATACCCTGCTACCCACTTACTCACATACCCTGCTACCCACTTACTCACATACCCTGCTACCTACTTACTTACATACCCTGCTACCCACTTACTCACATACCCTGCTATCTACTTACTTACATACCCTGCTACCCACTTACTTACATACCCTGCTACACACTTACTTACATACCCTGCTACCCACTTACTCACATACCCTGCTACCAACTTACTTACATACCCTGCTACCCACTTACTTACATACCCTGCTACCCATTTACTTACATACCCTGCTACCCACTTACTCACATACCCTGCTACCCACTTACTCACATACCCTGCTACCTACTTACTTACATACCCTGCTACCCACTTACTCACATACCCTGCTATCTACTTACTTACATACCCTGCTACCCACTTACTTACATACCCTGCTACCCACTTACTTACATACCCTGCTACCCACTTACTTACATACCCTGCTACCCACTTACTTATATACCCTGCGACCCACTTACTTACATACCCTGCTACCCACTTACTCACATACCCTGCTACCCACTTACTAACATACCCTGCTACCCACTTACTTACATACCCTGCTACCCACTTACTTACATACCCTGCTACCCACTTACTCACATACCCTGCTACCCACTTACTTACATACCCTGCTACCTACTTACTTACATACCCTGCTACCCACTTACTTACATACCCTGCTACCTACTTATATACCCTGCTACCTACTTACTTACATACCCTGCTACCTACTTACTTACATACCCTGCTACCTACTTACTTACATACCCTACTACCCACTTACTTACATGCCCTGCTACCCACTTACTTATATAGCCATTTGCCTAACTAGTCACCAGCCTGACTGCTTACCTAATTATCTCTTTACCACATACCAGTCAATCAATCAATCAATCTATCTCTATATCTGTCCGACTAACATCTATTTATCTATCTATCAAACTATCTATCTATCAAATATATATCTATTTAGGCTATCTATCTTTTATCTATCTATCTAACTATCTATCTATCATATATATATCTTTTTAGCCTATCTATCTTTTATCTATCTATCTAACTATCTATCTATCATATATATATATATATATATTTAGCCTATCTAACTTTTATCTATCTAACTATCTACCTATCATATATATCTATTTAACCTATCAATCTTTTATCTATCTATCTATCTATCATATATATATATATATTTAGCATATCTCTCTTTTATCTATCTATCTAACTATCTATCTATCATATATATATCTATTTAGCCTATCTATCTTTCTATCTATCATATATATATCTATTTAGCCTATCTATCTTTTATCTATCTATCTAACTATCTATCTATCATATATATATTTAGCCTATCTATTTTTTATCTATCTATCTAACTATATATCATACATATATATATATATATATATATATATATATATATATATATATATATTTAGCCTATGTGTCATTTATCTATGTATCTAACTATACATCTAACTATTTATCAAATGATATAATTATATTCATCTGTTCTACTCTCTATTCCTCTCTCTCTCTCTCTCTCTCTCTCTCTCTCTCTCTCTCTCTCTCTCTCTCTCTCTCTCAAATCCAACTCGATACGAGAGAAGTACAGAACCTCTGAAAAAAATATTGTGCCCGAAATAATTGGCTAAAATGCCCTTTCAGACCAAATGTCTTAATTAGTTACCTTTTATAGCATCGCTAGCGAATTAGCCCCACGCTTAGCTTAATTACTAGGAAATTCTTCAGTCTAAGAGATATTGAACGTCATCTAGCTTCACTTATCCAAAAATATCGGAGCTGCTAGTCCTTTTATTATTTATTCAAATATATGGCCGATTTCGGCACAACTGGGTATCAGTCAAACGTGTAGCAATATTGTGTAATTAACAATCTTTACTTTTACTAATATTTTGGTTCCCGTCAAAGTGAGGGGACAAAATATTGACTTCAATTAGTTTGAATTTTCTTTTGGTTGGAGCGGTAGGGGCTCATATTTTTATTCCATCTTATTGCATGTAATTTACATATCCCATATTATATACTTCGTCCTAAAAGTGTAATAATTACTTGCAATTTGAATTTGATTGGAATGGACAGTGGACAGTGATTATAAATTTAAAAACACTACGCTGATAAGTTTCATCTCGTCAACCTTCAAGTGTTTGTGATAATAATGTAAACTCTTGTTATCAAACTTGAGGTCTGCAATTTAATCGATACAGTCGTCCCTTGTTTATAGAGGTCATCAGTTCCAGTTTCCATGGTGATAAGTAAAATGTGAAGTAGAATACTTTAAATATAAATATTATATTTTTTATAGTTGATGTCTCCGTTTTACGGATAATAAGATCTATTGTGATTTTATTTACACATAAATGCAGTTTGTGAAATTTATTTGTGATCGTCGTTTGTTTTGCACATCGAACTGATCTTGTAAGTAAACGTTGACTTACAAAGTCAAACTTTGCCGTAACACCACAAGACCAAAACGAATGCTTGTAGAGATTTCTATAGCGGCCTGTTTCTCATTACCTACGGCAGATACTTTACTTAATGCTCTGACAGGTAATAATCATGTGTGCACCTCTAGGATGTTCTAAAACACGGACATACCAAATTGATTGATGTTGTCTTCCCTTTAACGAGATCTTAAGATCACATTTTCAAATGGCAATATTTTTAACGTAATTTCTACGACGGTTTCACTGAAGAGGTGTTAGCCAAAGTTTTTTTTATTACAATTGATACAGTTTAATCTAAACATAGGCCATACATGTGTAATAATATCGGTCGAGCTATTATAAGATTACATTTTAACTGACCCATTTTCGACTATAAAGGAACTATTGTCTCGCTGTAAGCCGAATAGATCTGTAACTATTGCAGCCTCTTTGTTTACAGCAAACTTAACCGATACTCCACCTGTCGAATAGTTACCCGAAATTACAACCCGCTGGTCTGGTCTCTCTCACACACTAGAAAAACGAAAGACAAATAGTGTATACTCTTTCTTCCTGAGTGGCATCCAGGCATGGAATGGGTTGCCTCAACAAACCAGGAAAACCAGTAACTTAAGATCATTAAAAACATCAAATAGAAATGTAGGACTAGACTCAAACCATGGATGTGCTTAGGACGCAATAATCTTCGGTATAGAAGGAGCGCTTGTAATGTATAAGATAAGTTAGGTCACCTACACCAATGGCGTAATTATCACACAATTAGTTCCACTATATTAGACATTTTTTTATTGTTTAATGCTGGAAACAAGAATACAAGGAAAAAGATCTATGTTAAGATAATAACACTAGATCTAGTTGATTTGCCTTATTTTTGTTCAAAAAAGGTTAAAATAAAATATAAAAACAACAACACTTTGTTGATCTAATAATGAAATCTGCATTTATGATCTACATAATAATCAGATAATTGTCTAAGGTCTGTATTTTCACTTCCACATATTTCTTTCATTTTAGCTTTCTCTGAAGCATGTCAACTCTATGTCAATTTTAAGGGAACAAATGATATGTATGCCCCATTCATTTTTGTGGTTACTTTTAAAAGTAACTTTAAATAAAAAAAAATCTTTATACAAATATCACATGTGGCCGTCTTTGTTTATATATGACAAGAACTCCTCATTGTGGAAATGTTAATGGCTCAATATAGCCAGTGCCTTTACAAGCTTATGTGGCGCCCCAGGGCAAAAGTTTCAGCGCCGCCCCTTTGAATACTGTAACTGCTTGTTTAGTGCTATATTTGCTATATTTTAACTACATTTGCCGCCCCCCTGGAAGTGCCGACCCCGGGCATATGCCCGCCTCTGCCCCCACCTATGTGAGGGCACTAAATATAGCACAATAAAGTTAGTGTCTGTGTTAGTGTAAAGTGAAGTACCCTTCGGACCAACTTGATCATAGGGCCGGTATATCAGCTTTCGCCAGTTTCTGTTGCCGCGGAATACTAGTTGAATGTGTGGCCAGCGCAATGAACAGCCGTTTTTACGTTTAACCCCAACTAACGTAAGGTACCCATCAGAGCTGGGCAGACTCAGGGACACCATCCATTCCCGGAGCATTTCCTAGCCTGCATCAGGATTCGATCCCAGGACCTTCGGTATGCCAGTCGAACGCTCGGCCACCGCACCCCGTGCTGTGTCTTAATAAAATTTGTTTTGAGTTAATCTACCTTTTGAGTTAATCCACTCTTTGATTTAATCCACCTTTTGAGTTAATCCACCTTTCTAAGAACATCATTTATTAATAACAAAGAATAATTCCCCAAATTCACTGCCTATTGTCTCCACGTTTTGTTTTGCTCAATAATAGTTTTCCAATATTCGAGCAACTACCAATAGCTCTTCCATTGTGCTAGTACATCGTTTCGTCTGACTTTCTCAGCATTGTTACTCAAACCAGTCTTTCAATTCCTTTTTTTTTTCCTATAATATATCTTTACCAGATTGGAGAAACACTGAAAGTATGGCGCGTCTACAGTTTTTAAAGAAAAATTCTCTGCCTCTAAATTAGGTGTCTTTGTTACTTAGTTTTTCGTTCAAGTTTTCGGTCGACATCTTGTGGGGAAAAAAAAAGTGTAGAAAAAACTTCATTTTGACTTTTTTGTTGTTGTGGATTCTTGCTACAACTGAAATCCCAGTGGATGCTTCATAGTGTAGGCTATTACTTTCAAGGACTCAAAACACAAGGCTATTAAATATAGAGGTCTTTAAAAAAAATCGGCTCTATTAAGTTTGCCATTGACGGACCAACGGACTGGCTAATTCATCATCATCAATTCCATGATTGTTGAGGTCATTGGGGGGGGGGGGAGCGAATGGACACTTCAGTAGTAAACTTTCTCCACTTTTGCCTATCTTGAGCGGTTGTCAATAGTTGTGTCAACTGCATCCCTGTCCAATTCTTTACATTTTCGAACCAACATCTCCGCTGACGGCCTCTGCTACGCCCACCTTCCACCGAGGATTTTTTTTTTTGACAGGCTAATTACAGTAAACTAAATGAACCACTTCCCGTTACTCGAGCTAAAATTGTGCACATAGACGTGTTACGGAAGAAAAGCCATTCTTTTGAATGTTCAGCCTCATCCACGAATCAAACCGCTAGGAAACAATTTCAAACTGGTTTTCTTTATTACACTTTATGTTGTGCATAAAAATTTTTTTGCTAAACGTATCTAAGATGTTTTACTGTCTTTAAAATCCTTAATGATCTAATAACTTCAACTCTATGTGGGTGGCAGTGGGCAAAATAACTTTGGAAAGCCTTATGCAAAATAAAAATGTATATAAAGGATTTATTTGAAATTCATAGGTGTTATTTATTTATATTGGTTCCAATCGGCACTGGTAGCAATATGTGCTCATTGTTAACTATTCTTTCCCCAAAAAATAGGCCCTAAAGCAACCCCATTAGACCAATTTAATCTATAAGGCTTGTGAAGCCGCACTTACAAGTAGAAGATTGTTTTGGCCAGCACAATGTCCAACCTCTTTACATTTCCCACAATCATGTCCCGTATTTATCAGAGGTGGGAGATTCAGGGACATCCTTTACATTTGGAGAAAAAAATCCTAGACGTTACCAGGATTCAAACCCTTGACCTTAACGATTGCCAACCCTGCGTGGTACCACTAGACCCTGCGTGGTACCACTAGACCCTGCTTGGTATCACTAGACTCTGCGTGGTACCACTAGACCCTGCGTGGTACCACTAGACCCTGCTTGGTACCACTAGACCCTGCGTGGTACCACTAGACCCTGCGTGGTACCACTAGACCCTGCGTAGTACCACTAGACCCTGCGTGGTACCACTAGACCCACTGTCTTCGCTGTGAATAGTGTTAGCAATAATTCACGATGTCAATTAGTTTATGACATTTCTTTTTAGCTTTATCCACATTTTATTGATTATTGACTTCCGAAAACAAAAAAAAAACAAAAAAATTCAAGACATAAAAATAATGGACATATCAATACTTCAAGTCGATACCTAGTAAATACCTTGTTATCACTTTCAACCATAAACTTTCGTGAGACAACCACATTGAAGCTATAGCTCTTGAAAAGAAGGTTAGACAAAGACTCTATTGCCTCTATAAATTAAACAACTTTAGAAAAAAAAAAAAAAAAAAAAAAAAAAAAAACATTATACATTACTTTTACAGTGCCGTAATACAATACATTTTATCGAATGCAATAACTTTACCGGAAAGGGAACGTGCCATCAAAACTGAAGCGCCCCTTGGATAGTCTTATAAAAAGAGCGGCGAAAATCCCACAGACGACCCTGTTTGTTCTATACTGGTAAACGAACTAATTCAGCAACAATGCCTCTGCAAAGTCGAGAAAATGCTCAAGGGTAGTATGCACCCGCTTCACAACAACTATGTTCAAAATCACGTACGTAATGGCCGACTTCTGAAAATTAGAACACGAGCTGAAAGGAAAGGTTCAAGAACTCGTTTGTTCCTTACTCTGTGAGACTGTATCAATGCTTCTCCTTGTCTGTCAAGCATAATAATTAAGAGCCAGATTTTTTGTGTTTTGCAGATTTGAAGATGACTAGGGTGTGTGTGTGTTAGGGGGGGGGGTTGTTGTATCAGTTCTGGTTCTTGTGCTCATGTGAGGAATGTTTTTCTTGATTCAATTGATATCAATGTAATTAAGCCATTTTTCCATTCTGATCAATAAAGAAATCTTATCTTATTTTAGGTGACTAATGGCATCCGTCTAGACCTATTGCGTCTTTTGTATCTTAATAATAGAGAAAGATGTTTAGAAAAATCTATGGGTGATTGCTTAACATTTCAGAACGACGTACATTCGATGCCATCACATTTGCAGATCAGGTTAGTGTTCAGATTCAATGCGTTAACCCCGATGTAAGCGTCCGATAAGCGGATCAAACGCTGCAATCATCATATGACGTCATCAAAGGATGCGTTCGCCTCATTTATTTGTATAAATGATTATTGAAATGACCGAAAACCCATAGTGCAAGGAGCGAGGGAGAGAGAGAAGGAGAGAGAGTTATGGTTTCTGTCTGGCTCGCCTAGTGCACTGATTGCCTACTACGTCACGCCACGAACGTTGACGAATACTCTTGGAGGGTCGCTGCAGTATAACCAGCTTAATAGCTCGATCGTACCGGCCACACTTTTTTTTTTGTCAGGAAACCGAAGACGTTTCTTAATTTGACCTGAATTCTGGGCGTTCATCAAGTCAAATGTATTGCCAAATACGCAGAAGCCATTAGGGAAAAATGGAATATGCGTTCCCCAGACCGCTCCCTTTTCCCTAATTTCCTTTCTCTAACATTCCTAAACAGACATAACAAATTAGGATCTACACAGATTAGAATGAACGTTACAGTTATATTACAAAAACGTTATGGAAATTGCAGTTTTTCTTGAAGCGAAGTAATACTGGAAAGGGGGGGGGGGTAGTGATTACACCTGGCGTAAATAATATAGATTGAAATCTATAAACTGAATTTGACATATGTCACGCAAAATATAGTTATAGATGTACATCGTTCAAATAATAGACCACACAGAATAGAGATTGTAGATTGTAGGCCTATAGATATCACAATATGTAGATTGTAGATAGTATATATCACATAGAATATAATCTCACTGAATATTGATTGTAGATAGTATTGAAAAAAATTAATATCAATCTCACATAACATAGCCTACATTGCACATATAGATTATACAGTTTATAGATTATACAAAATATATATTACGAAATATAGATACCCCAGATAATAGATTACATAGAAGAATGATCATGCATAACATAAATGAAAAGTTAATAGATTGCACATACAATTTATCAGACTGAATACAATTTAATAATAATAAAGAATGAAGATCATAGAAAAAAGCGGGTGTCCCTAGAATACAACTAAAACAATTTCAATATCTATTTACTACCCAGTGTTGGAGCATTATTGTTTCAATAAATCAAGACCCACGAAACACAACTCCAATCTTATTATTGTTTAAATACATGAAAGTTAAAGAGACCAGCATGTATGAGTTCCTTATCCCCCCCCCCCCCAAAAAAAAAAAAAAAAAAAAAAAAAACCCACTCACTCCCAGACAGAAACACATGATATGACGTCACTTCCGTACTATCAACAACGTCACACTACAAAACATGACCAGGTGAAAGAATAACCCCACTGCTTAGTCCCACTTGCATGTCGTAAAAGGTGAGTAATAGTCAGAGTCTTTACAAGCTTATATAGCGCCCCAGATCAAAAGATTTCTGCGCCGCCCTTTTGCATACCATAACTGCTTATTTAGTGCTATATTTGCTATATTTAGACTACATTTTCCGCCCCCCCGAAAGTGTCGCCCCCGAGCATATGCCCCCCTCTGCCCCACCTTCCTATGTTAGGGCACTGCTAATAGTGGGTTGTGCATTGGGTATAACCCCGGCACGTAAAACGTATACATCTTTTAGTGGTGCTGTTCGACAGAGGTCCAGATTTCACTTCCATGAATAGAGGTTTTCGCGCGCCTCCTGTTGGGGGGTTCCTGGTGTCGGTGGCATAGAGACAGGGTGTGTAATGACGTGAAGGGGCCTGGATCGAGGATGTGACGATGCCCCCCCCCCCCCATTATCAAAAATGACTCCTTTGATTCGTTCTTTTATTATGTAGATGATAAAAAGGAATTCAAAATAATGGGGTAAGGCAAGTTTCTCGTCAGAGCAAGAAGAAAAAATATGTCAATTAGAAAATACAAATTATGAGTTCGTGTTTTTTTACAATATATAATATGTAATTAATATTCTGCAATCTTGTAAAAAAATACATTTCTGATCATTAGTGTAAATAATTGTTCAAATTAATTTCGAAACCAAAAAAACAAGTTTTGTAATAAAAGTCTGGTCATTGGACAAGACATGCCAAGTAGGTAACGAAAAAAAATGTGTTTATATCATTTCACAATGTAATGATTAGTTGCATGTCTGTAGGACGTATATGAAAGGGATTTAGGCCAAATCCAGTTTGAGAGTCTAAGAAAATTGATGCTATGGCTGAGAACAAGGATATGATAAAGCAGGTCAAAACCCTATTTTATGCTATTGGGGATTCGGAGATGGATTGCGTCTTGCACTTGATGTCATAAGCCAAAATGAGAAATTGTATTGAACTAATAGGAGTTGTATTAATTCACCTTTTTTTTTTTAGACATATTGTTTTTTTAGTAGTTGTTCTCGAGATGATGAGTTTTTCTCTATTTCATTAAACGACCTTGAGCTGGTATTTGAAAGAAAATGCATTAATATTGAAACATTTCAATCACAATGGAAATAAATAAAAACGAAAAAATAAAACCAACACCCTAAATTATTTTTTTTATAAATCGTGCGAGCTCTCTATTCAAGTAAGTGAGTAATAATAATAATAATAATGGTGCTTGTATAGCGCATACCTAAACCACTTCATGCAAACGTAGCTTCGTTGGTCCAAGTTCAGATCCCGATTAGGGGGAGGAGTCAACGCAGGTAGTCTATATCAGTTAATAAGAAAGAATGAATTTGAACATGAATCCGATTTAACCCTTGTAAAATGGTGGAGTTAACAAAATAGTTATACAAAAACATTTTATGCTTACTTAACTGATTCGTTATAAAAAAAATACTTACACTCAAAGGTTATCGTAAAAGCTCTGCGTCATAATGTTTTATAGATTTTAAACCTTATTTATTTTTTAGTTGATTAGTTAATCGAACACAAAATAATTCTAAATATAGCCCATAATATGGAACAAACACACCTACTGCCACCGAACAGAGAAGAATTGCACATCATTGATATGGACATGCCATCGAATCGACATATGCGTGTCACTGACATCAGAATAAATCAACTAGATAATATAGAAAAGACCTATTACAGACATTGAGAGTAGCGGACAAACGATAGGGTTATACCCAGGATATATAATACAAATATATACAGTTTGAACGACCTTTAAGGTAGCCTTGCAAGCAGGTTATGGAGTACGAGTTGAGTACCCTGACAAATCATGTGATGAATTATGAAATCCCGGTGGGAAAACGTGCAGTTTATACGAAGCAGAATCAATAGCTATTGAAGCAGCACTACACCACATAACATATATTATTGTCTCTGCCTACCCGTTCAAATAAAATGATTTAGTAATCTACTCTGAATGCCAATCAGTACTGCAAGCAGCAAAGTGCCAATATTTACAAATAAGGCCTATCAAATCGCTTCTCCGGAAAATCAACTCCTTCCTACATCTAAACTATTCTAAACTCATACCTTAACCGCAGCAAAACAGAAAAGGCGGCGACATGCCCCTCTCTGTAAAAACCGAAATAAAACAGTTTGCTCATCACCTTTTGACTGTACGGCACTGCAGGACATACGAAATGTCTACCTCCTCAGAACATCATTTCTCCCAAACACTCTATATTCAAACTACGAACAGCTACAAAAAGTATGCGATTTCTTCACCATAGCCTCAGGCCGAAGGGCCAGTGCTTGATGGCTGCTGGATCGAAGGGATGATGATGAAAGTTGATTATATAATTGTTAGAATAATATATAAACAGGACACAGATATAAATACATTTTATACAAGAAGATCTTCAAGTAGTTAAAAGAAGACTTTTAAATAGTTTAAAAAAAGACCTACCAGAAGAAGACCTTCAACGAATTACAAGATTTTCAAGTAGTTAAAAGAAAACCTTCTAAAACCTTCTTAAATTCAAGTAGTTAAAAAAAGATCGTTGAATAGTTGAAGGAAGACCTTTAATTACTTATCGATTTTTATAGTATCTTAAAAACAAAACTGGACTTACAGTTACATGCACTACTCTGCTTCTGCGAATTTCCCCTGGATCACTAACGTAGTGGCTTGTCCTTATTCCGGCTTTGTCCCCTAGTAGCACAAATTCCAGAAAACTGGCTTGGCGATATGGGCTTTTGCGCACATTTCTTCCTCCCCACCGAGTTACGGGGGCTCTTGTCAGTGCAATGAAATCTCGGACGTGTAACAGAGGCTAACATGCGTTAGCACACCAGTGTGTACTCTTAATGGGAGCGCATCGGTGGTTTACGCAGCTTTGATGCCCATTGGTATTTATGTACCGTTGGTACAGAAGTGTTAAGTATTTACCAGAAGTAAGTTTTAAAAAAAAGTTAAGTATTCCGCAGGACCAAATTGATCCATGGGGATCGGTGAAGCAGCGTTCACCCCTTTTCTGTTTCCACGGCAATATATATAATTGTGTGGCTAGCACAATGCCCAGCCGCCTTTAATTTACCCCAAGTCAAGTACCCATCATACCACTACGAAGAACAAAACGTATTAATTTCAGTGTAAAAGGCTTGTTGCAACAGAGTTCACCAGTTTCCACGGCCACAATGGAACTGTGTGGCCATCACATATCCAGAACAATGGGATGGCAGATATCGCATTTGCTGCCAGACGACCGTGTCTAACATAATCAAAAAGTATAGTTTCACTTTAATGATTATCCCTGGACCCATGAAAGGACATCAACAAGGTAGTAAAGTAAACCCGTCAGACCAAATTGATTCAAAAGCCGGTGAAGCAGCGTTCACCAGTTGCTATGGCTACGGCTTACTAGAGGATGTGTGGCCAGCACAATGCCCAAGCCGCCTTTATTTTCCCTAAGTAATGTCAGGTACGCATCAGTGCTGGGAAGACTCAGGGACACCCTCGAGTCCATGGGAAAGATCATAGCTTTTACCAGGATTCGAACCCAGGACCTTCGGTACGCTAGTCGAACGCTCTGCACCAACAACCAGAAAAATGGGTTGTATTTCATTGTCCTCCAATATCTCATTGAAGACTCTTTTTTTTTTCTCTTTCTAAACATTGACGAAAGTAAGTCGTGAGTAACCATTTAAGACCATTTCGGTTCATCGGGATAGTATAAAAAGCCACGACACACACGTTGGATTGTGTGATAAGTGCAAAACCGTCTTTACGTCTATCTTACCCTTATTGCAGTCATGTACAAATCAGAGCCCAGGCAGCTTCCGATATAAGAAATGAATAGACGCGTTCCTTAAAAAAAAAATCGGAATTAAACCGCAGACATCCTCAATGGTAGCTATTCATTTAACACAAAACTTATACTTCACAAAGTGTAAAAGTAATGTTAAAAATATTAGAATTATATAGCTTATAAAGTTTTAAAGATTTCAATAACTAACTTATAACGCGATCTATTAAATATAAAGCGAAGAAAAAGAAACGATATGAAGGATATAGATATATATCGTCGGATAACAATTAAAACAAAACAAAAAAACACAACTTACTTGCAAAATTTGTAGAATGATCTATACAGGAGAACACCTGCATCCAATATCAAAGAAATGTATGACCGAGTATCATTAGCTTTCATTCATAAACATTAACTCCGTAGCTGTTTGAGGAAATGCTTGGATGCGATTCAGATGTTTAGCCGCACGCAAGCAAGGGCACATCACTCACACTATTTTCTCACCCAGCCGTCATTCTCGAGTCTGCAGAGTTGGCGGGGGAAAAAAAAAACAGCAGCAACTACAACAAACTTAAAAGCACCAGACAACACGTGAGTGCAGAAGTACGCTTACGTCACTTCCGCATCACTTCGATGTAATTTATTTCTCTCACGGCGCCTGTGAATGCAGTCGCGGAAACGCCCTATTTGAAAAGAAAAAATAGCCCCTCCCTCTTTCCCTCTTCCAATTTCCCCTTAAAATATTGAACAACATCAAGACAACAACAACATTAATATATTTTGATATAGAGATAACAAGTTGAGACAATTTCTAGATGACTAGAAAAAAGTGCAGAATAATCATTGCGGACATATTAGAACCATATCGACATGACAGCTGATTGGTTGATACAGCTATATTATGATCTGATGGGGGGGGGGGGGGGGAGGCAATCAATTTTATCGTTCACCTGGGAACGCGCTTGACTGTGTCGATGTGACCTTTTCTTTTCACAACCTGCTATTTCTATCTTGTTATATACATACAAGCTGCATTGCCCGGCGTTGCTCGTGTGAAAAAAAAACAGTACTGTATAAGGTGCAGATAACAAATTTATAAACTACACTTAAAAGAAATATATAAATCTTATATTTAAATTATATTTTTTTTACTGAATAATTTTAGGAAAGTAATATAAAATAAATATTGTAATCGGGTAAAAAAATAGGCAAGTATTTTTATTTAACAAAATCTAAATTCCCTGTAGATTTACAATGTCTTTTGTTTTAAAAAGTTGTTTTTTTTAATTTGTCGAAAAAGAAAACAGTATAGTCTAACTGGAGAATCGAACTCGGGTCGCCCTTATAGCAGTCCGCTACGTTTACCACTGAACTATCAAAGACACATGTCCGATATGATAAAATTATTAGACAGAATATAGGTCTAGGCCTAAATAGGTCAGTGACACAAACTCACGTGATTTCAAATTGACCAATGGGGATCCGTAAGGGGACAAACAGTCTCATTTTATATAGAGAGATATACACATATATATAACTCTGTTGAAGCATTACAACAACATCAGAAAGTAAGAATGGACATTATCTAGGCTCGATCGTGTTTCTCTATTCGTTTTGTTGGCGAGGCCGAATCAATGCATTATTATTATTATTATTATTATTATCACATTCCTACCGATAAGTAGACGAGAGTCAGATATTGATAGGCGGCTTGACATTCATTCAAATTATTGACATTTTCATTTATTATCATGATATGTCAAAGTTCTAACTCGTCCCGTGGCATTTCTTTGCATAAAGCGTTTGGTTTTTTTTTAGCTCAGTTTCCAGAACTCTAGAACGAATTGTGTGTTGTTTTTTTCTTATGTACATGTTAACCCTTACAGTCCCGGGCGCGTATATAGCGGAACTGAAGGTAGCATAGATAGAAGTAGGTCGGTACGGGAAGGGTTAAATTTTCTAGAATAATTCAGCGTTATGCAACCAAAACTAAAAAAAAAAAAGTTTTTGTTTGCAGAGCTATCTACTACACGGATAGTCAGTCGCAGTTCACCACTTTCGTTAGCCACTGCGCATTAGCGGATCGTGTGACCAACGCAAAGACAGAATGACTTTACTTACTACTACAAATGTTTGGTACCCCTTTCGAGCTTGGCCTCCCAGAGTCCATAAATTCCGGGGCTTATCAAATATGAAGCTGAGACCCTCGGAATAGTATTTAACGCTATCAACAGAGACTACTAGAATCAGGTATAACATATGTTCTCAACGGAGGCGATATCGCCCCCTGGGGGCGGTGAGAGGCTTAAGGGGGGCGCTGACATTCCCGGGGGCGATTGGGGGGCGGTGAGGGGTAAGTGGGCGGTACAAACGTACCTCATATATTTTAACACCTCAGCTGTATGAATCGATTAGTTTTTGGAGGATGAAATGTGATGTAAACGCAAGTGCAATGTCTGATATCCCCGAACAGTATGCATACATATCATTATATTAATAAGAAATAGAAATCGCAGTGACTTTTCTATGAAATATAAGTCTGTATTTGGCAAAAATAGTGTGCGGCAGGCTGGTCCTGTGGTTGGTTCACCGGACTGTCAAGCCTGCTGACAGACCACTATCGCTCTAACATCTGCTAATATTAATGATATTTTGATCTCAGTTTAACCGAGATGTCTTTAATGTATTGCGCAACTATAAATTACAATGCCACTGATGTTATGCGGTATATATAAGTAGTAATAATAAAAACTGGGTAGTTATTGTAACGTTTGAAAATATACATATAAATTCTTTAGTCATAAAATATTTATATAATTTTCAAATACTTTTTACAGTTTGATCATTTTAAACTTATAAATTGTAAGCCATTTCTTTTTTATCAAAGAAAAAAAAAAAAATATTAGCTCAAGTAAAACGGGCTAATTATCTCCCTTTAACAAAGACATGTATCCACATTTGATTCAATAATGATGCCGAACAAGTTCTGTTTTATTATATAACAAATAATACTGATTATTAGACCTAAGGTTTATGCAACCATAATTGATACATAAATAGACAAATTGCTAGCAACACACCAGGCAAACGATTCACATTGATTTATTTAAACCTTTTGTTGAGGCAATATTTTGATCTATTAATTCTTACAATATGTTTCCTTTTCAGTTTTTTTAAAGATAATTAATCACACAAAAAGTGTAGTCAGCCTAAGAAATTGCGGAAACTATAGTCCAGACGGCGAAAAGGGGGGGGGAGTGGGAGCTAAAAAAAAGTTAGGGGGGGGGGGCGGTGAGCGAAAAAAATTGTAAAAGGGGGCGGTGAGCCGAAAAAAGGTTGAGAACCTATGAGATGTAAGAAAAGCGGTAGCAGGTCATGCATGTTATACAGGCAAGGGCTGTCCGAGGCTAATCATCTCGCCTTGTAGTGCGGTTGCTTGTTAGGTCCTCTCTCAATGTCATGAGAGTCTTCCAACCTTTTTTGTTTTCACTAAACTTTATATTTTATCTTTATATTTTATCTTTATATTTTATCTTTATATTTTATCTTTATATTTTATCTTTATATTTTATCTTTATATTTTATCTTTATATTTTATTTTTATATAACTTGATATCAAGTGATAACTTGTGTATCGGTATTTGGACACTGAATGTTTCGTTAATTAGAGTTAACACAAAAAGATTTGTGTCCACTTCCTGTTTTTTTATTTTTATGCACGTTGTCTTCCTGTCCCTCACGATTGAAGGCTAATCGTATGGTTCAAGTAATTATTAAATAAATAATCCTGTACAGCATTTTGGTCTATTGTGTTCATAAACAATCATAAACCATTTCATTACATGGTGTCAGAAGTGGGATGGCTAAATTCCACCCGCCAGAGCAATTCGACTTCAGTTCGCCTACGAAGTGGCCCGAGTGGAGAGAACGGTTCTTAAGATTCAGAATGGCCACTAAGCTAGGCAAGGAAGAAGGCTCAGTACAAGTAAGCAGCCTTATCTATGCAATGGGGGCAGATGCTGAAAAAATTTATTCTACGTTTACTTTCGAGGCTGGTCAATCCAGGCCTGAAGAAAACTTTGAATTAATACTAAGCAAATTCAATAGTTACTTTACACCCAAACGAAATATCATACATGAGAGAGCCAAATTTTACACCTGTAGCCAAAAGGAAGGCGAAAGTGTAGAACAATATATACGAACACTGTATGAATTAGCAGCCTATTGTGAGTTCTCTGATAAAAACGACAGTATCAGAGATCGACTCGTACTGGGACTCACAGATAGGGAGATCTCACAAAAACTGCAGCTGCAGAGAGACCTGACTTTGGATGCTGCTGTTGAAATAGCTAGGCACTATGAGATGGTGAAGGGACAATTGTTGGACCAGCGAGGTTTGTCAACGGACTCAGTCAGATTTGGTGCTCCGCGTCGCCAGACTCATTCACAATCGATCGGTGGGAAGGGAGAAGGAAGTGCAAGGAGGGAAAGTACAGGAAATACTTTCGTCTCACATAAAGGAGAATCAGCCAACTTTGTTAAGAAATGTGGAAATTGTGGACAATCCCATTACAAGACAGCCTGTCCAGCAAAGGGCAAGTCGTGTCGCCACTGTGGTAAATTAGGTCATTTCATCTCAGTGTGTCGTCAGCGAAAGCAACATCGTGACGTTCACAGTATTATGCATCATGACACAGTTACCCAGTCATACACATTTGACTCAATATTGTCAACAGTTGCAGAGCCACCATGGAGAGTGACAGTTAACATTCACAATCTACCAATTAACTTTAAAATTGACACAGGTGCTGATGTTAGTGTTATTTCCAGAGCTACTTATAAAAAGATAAGCCCTAGTCCTAAACTGACTCATTCTACTGCAACTCTGCGAAGTCCTGGTGGTTTCTTACAGAACTTGGGAGAATTTACTGCTCCAGCTACATTCCAGAACAAAAAGTTTCAAATTCGTCTTTTTGTTATTAATGAGGAGACTGACAGTCTTTTGGGTAGAGGCGTAGTTAATGCCCTGGGTCTTGTGCAGAAAAATATCAATGAAATCGGAGCAGCAGTTCCTCTCGACTTATCTACACACATAAAGTGCACTCCGGTTACCATTAAAATTCGCAAAGATGCTGAGCCATACAGCTTACCTACAGCAAGGAGAGTGCCAATACCTCTTATTGACAAGGTCATGGTTGAACTACAACGGATGGAAAAAGCAGGCGTAATAGAACCTATTACCGAAGCAACAGATTGGTGTGCTCCAATGGTACCAGTCTTAAAGAAGAATGGATCAATTCGTATTTGTACAGACTTTAAGAAGCTCAATTCTGCAGTGAAGCGGGAACGCTATGTGCTTCCTGTATTAGATGATAAACTACACAAGCTTCAAGGTGCAACAGTATTCTCAAAATTGGATGCAGCTTCCGGATTTTGGCAAATTCCTTTAGACAGTTCCACTGCAAAGCTGACTACCTTTATAACACCTTTTGGTCGATACTATTATAAAAGGCTACCATTTGGCATCACAAGTGCACCTGAGATTTTCCAGAGGGTGATGGAAAACATTCTGGAAAAAGAGCAAAACGTAATTTGCTATTTTGATGATGTTCTTGTCTTTAGTAAAACAGAGAAAGAACATGAAAAACACTTGTCAGCAGTTCTAAAAAGGCTGAATGAAGTGAATCTTCAACTAAACCAAGAAAAGTGTGAGTACAGAAAGAAGGAAATTGATTTCCTGGGCCATCGCATCAGTAAGGATGGTATAAGTCCAGATCCTATCAAGGTTTCTGCTATTATTGACATGCCAGAGCCACAAGATGTTGAGGAGTTACGTCGCCTACTTGGCATGGTAAACTTCATGGGCAGATACATTCCAAACATATCCACAATTCTTCGTCCTCTGACACAATTGTTGGAGAAGAAAAACCATTGGACATGGGGATCATCTCAAATAAATGCACTTACACAGGTAAAGAAAATGCTCACATCTACACCAACACTTGCATTCTTTGACATTTTAAGGCCATGTGTTGTAAGCGTTGATGCAAGTTCCTATGGAATTGGTGGAGTGCTTCTTCAAGAATGTGATGGTAAACTCAAACCTGTGGTTTTCTGCTCACGTACCCTGACTCCAGCAGAAAAGAATTACGCGCAGATAGAAAAAGAACTTTTGGCAGCAGTATGAACTTGTGAAACGCTTCAAAAGTACCTCATGGGACTACCATCATTCACAATACAGACTGATCACAAGCCACTGATATCTTTGATCAATGTTCGAGACCTGCAAGACACACCAATACGTTGCCAGAGAATGCTTATAAGGCTCATGCGCTTTAATGTTCATGCTACTTACATTCCAGGCGTACAACTTATCATTGCTGATACACTGTCGCGCAGCCCACAACAAGTAAACGTTGGGTTGGACAAAGAAGTGGATCGCCTCATTCAGGATATTGACTCTCATATAGACTCAGTTCGAATGTCTTGGCCGGCGTCCGATGCGAAACTTTTACAGTTTGCAAGTGAATCAGAGAAAGACCCTTTTCTAGCTTTAATGAACTACAGATCATCACCAACTACAGCCACAGGGTACAGTCCCGCTGAGTTAGTGATGGGTCGTAAAATCAGAACTATCCTACCAACATTGCCAGTCAATCTTTCTCCAAAAATCATAGAAAGAAAGTCTATTCTTGGAAAGAACGAAGGGAGGAAAAGGGCAAATCAGATCTACTATAACAGACGTCATGGTACTAGAAAGCTTCCACCTTTAGAGCCAGGTACCAAGGTCTTACAGAAACTAGACCATGAGCGACAATGGACAAATCCAGCCACTGTAATCAGAAGCGTGGCTCCCAGATCATATCTAATCAAGACTTCTTTTGGGACTTTCCGTAGGAACAGAAAACACTTACGTCCAACATCAACATTTGTTCCTACCTCTATCGGTTCCCTACCTGACAAGGACGATGCCATTGTTACTGAACAACAGAATGGCATGCCTCAACCTCAAGGAGATCCAGGTTTTACCAACCCCCAAGAACCGGATAATAACACTACTGAAACCCACCTTGAACCCCAAGAGCAGGCGCATGGCCCACCTGTTGGCTCTACGGTTTTGACAACTCGGTCTGGACGTATCATTAAACACCTGCCAGATATCGGAATGACTAACCGTAAAAGGGGGAGATGTAGTGATAACTTGTGTATCGGTATTTGGACACTGAATGTTTCGTTAATTAGAGTTAACACAAAAAGATTTGTGTCCACTTCCTGTTTTTTTATTTTTATGCACGTTGTCTTCCTGTCCCTCACGATTGAAGGCTAATCGTATGGTTCAAGTAATTATTAAATAAATAATCCAGTACAGCATTTTGGTCTATTGTGTTCATAAACAATCATAAACCATTTCATTACAATCTTTATATTTTATCTTTATATTTTGATTTCATGACTATTTAATGACGTTTTTTTTTTTAAAGTATACAAATTAGGCAAAAACAGAAAATGTCAAATTTTTTGTGATATAGGTCGATTTTTACTGGAATTCCTCCCCTTAATAGATGATCCTATAAAAACACATAAACAAATCTATACATTTCGGCATAATTTTCATATATTAAACAAGTGTGTTTACAAAAGTCAATAAATCAATAGAAATACAGGATTATTTAAATAGTTGTATCGCTAGTGCATCAGGGTAATCTCACCTAGATTTCAATATATTTTCATTCTATCTGTGACCGGGTAATTTGGATTTCCTAACCCGTTACACGGTAGTGACCCGGCAATTGATAAACGCTGCCAATACTTACTGCTTTTTTTCAATTTTGGTTTTGTTCTATGCTGACTTGCACTATATCGTTACTGTTATCTTGTTTAACAGTATTTATTTAGGATTTAATGTACCACATTTGTACATAAGTTGCCTACAATAAAGGCAACAGTCAAAGACATAAATTAATAAACAAAATATATAAGTAAACCATGCATAATGTTTGTTTCATGAAGCTGACCCATTCCTTAGCATTTAACATTACTACATGTACAACTTGTCTCAAAAGAAGAAATAAAGGGACACATAAAAATACACCTTTGCAAAACTACTTTATAAAAAAAACACAACATTCTACTCAATCAATACGTTTATGTAATACAAATTATCTCCCATCCTAAAGGATGGTTAAAAAATAAAAAAATATATAATAAAAATATAATAAAGAATCAACAGCATAAAACCATTCAATTAAACGATCATGTATCGATAGACATCATGCTTGTTTTCAATAATCAGCAGAACATGATACTTCCTTACAAAATTACCTCCCAACGCTGTTAACCTACTTGCTGTTTGACGCCATGCATAGTGATAAATTAACTTTTCGGAGACCATCAGTCTGGAATCTAGTTCCAAAAGTTTATAAATCTGGTACATTTAATAAATCATTGTCCAATATTTACATCACTATTGCTGTCTGGAGAATTGATTGCGTTGAGCAAGGTCAGGAGTTGTCTTGACGTGACCCCAATTTTGCTGGAACACTTGTATATACCATCTAAGATTTCCTCACAGACTTTGCGACTTTTTATCATATTGATCTCTCTCTCTCTCTCTCTCTCTCTCTCTCTCTTTCTCTCTCTCTCTCTCTCTCTTCCTCTTTCCCACCTCTCTGTATACTTTATCGGCAATTCACTGTCCATAGTGACTTTAAAAATTACCAAATAAAAACCAAAAGCAACCAATCACCCAAAAAATACCTGAATGCATATAAAGTCTACTTAAATAAAGAACGGATAGACGTACCAGATGTGAAAATCATTTCATACAACGTTATATGGTAAGGCCTGGTCATGCGATTAGTTCATCTGTCTGTCAATCGACATGTCGCTGGTTCTATCCATGCCGCCGACCGATCCAAGCAGGAGTTTTGGGCCTAGTGGACGTAATAATCTTCTATCTAGAAGAAACGTAAGTAAAACTTATAAAGAATATAAAGGCTTCTAAGCATAACCATGAAATAAAATAAACACCAACTGAAATAAAGAGCCCTATACAAATTCTTTATACATAAATCTGTTTGCATTCGGTCACATGTTTTAATATACCTCAACACTTTTCTGTATTATTTCCTCTTGGAAAACACTTTTCTTATGCGAGTTATTTTTTAGGGTAGCGCTGAAAATGTATGTTGTTATTAGCAATCTATGTGCCATGTATCAGTTCGATAGGATGACGGAAATAGGTCAATTAAGAT
>OX421507.1:23109578-23169578 GCA_949126835.1 Anisus vortex
TCTATCTATCTATCTATCTATCTATCTATCTATCTGTCTAACCCATCTATATATCTATCTATCTATCTAACCCATCTATCTATCTATATATCTATCTATCTATCTAACCCATTTATCTATCTATCTATCTATCTGTCTAACCCATCTATATATCTATCTATCTATCTAACCCATCTATCTATCTGTCTAACCCATCTATCTATCTAACCCATCTATCTATCTATCTATCTATCTATCTAACCCATCTATCTATCTATCTATCTGTCTGTCTAACCCATCTATCTATCTAACCCACCTTTCTATCTATCTATCTATCTAACCCATCTATCTATCTATCTATCTATCTGTCTATCTATCTATCTATCTATCTATCTATCTATCTATCTATCTATCTATCTAACCCATCTATCTATCTAACCCATCTATCTATCTATCTATCTATCTAACCCATCTATATATCTATCTATCTATCTAACCCATCTATCTATCTATCTATCTATCTATCTAACCCATCTATCTATCTATCTATCTATCTATCTATCTGTCTAACCCATCTATCTATCTATCTAACCCATCTATATATCTATCTATCTATCTAACCCATCTATCTATCTATCTATCTATCTATCTATCTGTCTAACCCATCTATCTATCTAACCCACCTATCTATCTATCTATCTATCTATCTAACCCATCTATATATCTATCTATCTAACTATCTGTCTATCTATCTGTCTAACCCATCTATCTATCTAACCCACCTATCTATCTATCTATCTATCTAACCCATCTATATATCTATCTATCTATCTATCTATCTATCTGTCTAACCCATCTATCTATCTATCTAACCCATCTATATATCTATCTAACCCATCTATCTATCTATCTATCTATCTGTCTAACCCATCTATCTATCTAACCCACCTATCTATCTATCTATCTATCTATCTAACCCATCTATCTATCTATCTATCTATCTATCTATCTGTCTAACCCATCTATCTATCTAACCCACCTATCTATCTATCTATCTATCTAACCCATCTATCTATCTATCTATCTATCTATCTGTCTAACCCATCTATCTATCTAACCCACCTATCTATCTATCTATCTATCTATCTAACCAATGCGAATCGTTTGCCTGGTGTGTTGCTAGCATTATTTGTCTATTTTCGTTTCAATTTCGGTTGCAACAGCCTTAGGTCTAATAATCAGTAATATTCCTTATATTACAAAACAGAACTTGTTTGCATCATATTGAATCAAATGAGGAAACATGTTTTGTTAAAGGGAGATAATTAGCCCGTTTTATTTGAGCTAATATTTCCTTTTTTTTTTCTTTTATAAAAAAAAAATAAATGGCTTACAATTTATAACTTTGAAATGATCAAACTGTAAAAGTATTTGAAAATTACATAAATATTATATGACTAAAGAATTTATATGTATATTTTCAAACATTACAATAACTATCCAGTTGGTAGGATTACTACTTATCTATACCGCTCAACAATAGTGACGGAAAAATTCTAATAGTAAATACACATTAAGGTTATCTCGGTTAAACTGAGATTAAAGTGTCATCATTAATATTAGCAGATGTTAGGGTGACAGTCCGGCGAACCAACCACAGGACCAGCCGGCCGCACACTATATTTGCCAAATATAGACCCCTAATTCATCGAAAAGTCACTGCGATTCATTTTTCTTATAAACATAATAATATTTATACTGTTGGGGGATATCAGATATTTAGCATCACTTGCGTTTACAGCACATTTCATACAAAAAACTAATCCATTATAATAGCTGAGGTGTTCAAATTATATCAGGTACGTTTGTACCGCCCACTTGCCCTTCACCACCCCCCAATCGCCCCCGGGAATGTCAGCGTCCCCCTAAAGCCTCTCACGCCCCCCCTAGTGGGGGGGGGGGCGATATCGTTAAGAACCCATGATGTAGTCGAAAACGATATATCATGTTCATTTAAATTCTGGGTGATACCCGACCCAATGTGACACAAAGACACACAGATACAATATAGTAGAATACGATATATCATGTTCATTTAAAGTTTAAAGTATGGGTGATACCTGACGCACTGTTAATCTACAAAAATGTAATTCAGTTTTCCTAGACTAGATGTTAGTTCTTATAATATTTGTATTATTGGTAGCGTGGTAATATGTAGAAGCAACTTATCATTTTATTCAGAACCAACTCAGCCAACTGACATTTATTCTATTCAGCACTTTATAGTAGACTTGAGAAATGATCAAGTGACAATTGTAGTTTCTACTTACTTCAAAAACTTTATTCAAAACACAAACACAGATATATATATATTCTTCTATGAATCAAAATGTAGGAATTGTAGGCACATATGATATACTTTAATTAAACAATTTTACAATGGAGATATTAAATCAGTTCCATGTCACTTGACATATTGGCTTCTGGCCCCAGCCATCAATTCGGCAGACTATCGTCTAACAAAAACTTAATCTTTTATATATTATTATATTATTATTGAAGATTTCTAAAATACTTTGGGTGCACTGACCTATACAACTTTGATAAGGGATACTAAATAATTAATGTAATGAAATGCAAATGTCCTTATATAATTTATCAAATCAATTAACTCATTAATATAATAATTTTTTTTGGAAAGGCAATATCCACACTAGACATACACTTGTCAGAGCTATAGATATTAATTAATTTCGAGCTTCATTGTGATTCGTTTACATATTTTTACTAGCATTATTAAAAAAAGAAACGGTTCATTTCTTCTCATGGCGATCTACGATAAATATTCAGCCTAAGATTTAATTGTTGTCTTCATTCAAGTTAATAGAAGTTAATTAGAACTCAAAACAAGGCCTCAAAACTGAATTAGAATAGGTCTAAACCAGGGATCTCAAACACCCGGCCCGCGGGCCACATGCGACCTACCAAGTGGATTTTTGTAGCCCGCCAGTAAACTTACAAAAAATTTACTATTCGTAAAATTTAGACAGCTAGTAATGATATACATCAAATTTTATTATTTATTTTATAGACGTAACTTACTTAATAATACTAATGAAAATGATAGTTCACTTTGGTATAATATTTGTTGTCTAAAATGTAAATTGGCATAATAATTATTAGTGTTAAGTAGTAAAATGAGTTAGGATGTATGAAGCGTATTTTTGCTTACTAGGGTAGGGTTGGTTGTTTGGGGGGGAGGGGTGCGGCCCTTGACACATCTCTTAAGATAAAATGTTACAATATGTCTTCATCTGAGTTTGAGACTCCTGATCTTAATTATAACCGAAGACACTCATCGTGTCCTAGTCTCCTCATTCTAAAACAATATTAACTTAAAGGTAATAACGTATTCGTTCTAATCCAATATTATATTTGATTATCTTTTTGAATGTTGCTTTCCGCTGTGATGTAAATCGTTTTAGAAACCTACAATTACTAATGTAATTACTTTTTTTTATTGATAATAAAGACTACTAAATTAAAAAAAAGCATTTTTTGTTTTATTGATTTAAACATACAAAATAATAATTTACTACACTATGTAAATTGTTCTTTCTCCGAGAAATGATGGTCACTTCCTATCTATTATGGTTTAGGCCTATCTTAACCATTGGTCACCAGAACCAACGGACTTGCAAAGACCATCCTGCAGGTAACCACCAGAGGAGGCAGAAAGAGAGGAAGACAAAAGAAACGTTGTGAAGATAGTATTAGGGAATGGACAGGTACGAAACTGTGCGAGGCAATGAGAACGGCTGAGAGACGGGAGGAATGGAGGAGGCTGGTTTACATGTCATCTGTGGCGCCCCAACGGTCTAACAGACTACGGGATATGTAGGATGTAGGTAGGTAACATTGAGAAATAACAAAAATGTATGCTCCCTCTGTCTCTCACTTCCTCACATGTCAGTTAATGTCCCTGTCAATCAAACACCCTGCATTTTTATCTTTTCTTAGACATTACAGACTATCATTATATAATAAGGCTATTGCTTCCCACGCTCATAGTGGTTCGAGTCTAGTCTTGCATTTTTATTAATGATTTAAATGATGTTAAGTTACTGGTTTTCATGGTTTGTTCAAGCAGCCCATTTTATGCCCGAACGCCACTCGGGAAGAAAGAGTAATTATATGCATTTGTTCTCGCATTAGAGATAAGGAAAGCGTTTTTGTCCTTATGTTTATCTGAGCAATGGCAACAGGTTGTTATTGGGTTGTAAGTAGTGTAGTAGGGTCGTTTCGATTATTATTTGAGGCGTACGCCTCAGTTGACCTTTGACCCGGAAGTGACCTTTGACCCCGGAAGTGACCTTTGACCCGGAAGTGACCCCTACCGGAAGTGACCTCTACCGGAAGTGACGTCATCCAAGATGGCGTCTTGTCGTGTTGTTACACGAGGGTTTTTTAATTCAGGGTAATACATTTTGTCAGCGGTTCTAAAATATTTTTTTCCCATTGTCTTACAATGATTGATTTTCCCATTGTCTTACAATGATTGACACATGTCATATTATTTTTCCCATTGTTTTATAATGGTCTTTATAAGGTTCAGCGGTTCTAAAATTTTATAATTATTTAATATTAATTAATTAATTGGTTACTTTTATAGTGTTCTTAGTAATTTTCAATAGTAAAGGGCTTTTTTTTCAATAACTTTATTGTGTTCTTTTCCCTAATTAGCATCTTTTAATCGATAGTTGTCTTGTAAAGGTCATTATTACTTACTTGATACAGTAATTTTCTGTATTGTAAACTAAACTAATTAACGAATTTTAATTTTTATAAACATAATTAGCTTGTAAAGAGGCGTTTATTAATATACCATGGGCCCTAATTATTACATTTGATTCAATAATTCTCTAATAAGGGGCTCCTCAGTTGAACCAAAGTAAAGGGGCGTTTATTAATTACAAAGGGCCGTAATTATCACATTTTAATCAATAATTCTCTAATAACGTGCCTTATTAATAACTTGGACACAGTAATTTTCTTAATTTTATCTTAACTAATTAACTAATTTTACTTTTTATAACCATAATTAACTTGTAAAAGGGCGTTTTTAATTACTAAGGGGCCGTAATTACCACTAAATAACCCCCAATTATTTATTTTGATACATTTTTACTTACTGGGGTACAGTAATTTTCTTAATTGTATACTTAATTAATTAACTAATTATTATTTGAATAGCCATAATTAGCTTGTAAAAGGGCGTTTATTAATTACAAAGGGCCGTAATTATCACATTTTAATCAATAATTCTCTAATAACGTGCCTTATTATTTACTTGGACACAGTAATTTTCTTAATTTTATACTTTATTAATTAACTAATTTTAATTTTTATAACCATAATTAGCTTGTAAAAGGAACGTTTTTAATTACTAAGGGGCCGTAATGACCACTTAATAGGCCACATTTTATATACTTTTTACATTTTTACTTACTGGGGTACAGTAATTTTCTTAATTGTATACTTTATTAATTAACTAATTATATTTTTTTTTAATTATAATTAGCGTGTAAAGGAACGTTTTCAATTACTAAAGACCGTAATTATCACTAAATAGACCACAATTTATATACTTTTACTTACTTGGAGGCAGTATTTTTTTTTTATTCTTAATTAATTATCTAATTATAGTTTTTTTAGTCATAATTACTAATTAATAATTAGCTTTTAAACATAATTATTTTTAATTTGAATTGATAATCAATGTTTTGAAAGTCTAAACATATATCCTTAAACATGTTTAGAACCCCTGAGCTGCTTATTCATATCGCTGTCGAAATTTTACCTGAGCAGCTGTTTGTTTTTATCGCTCAGCGCGTCTTTTAATGACTTTTTCATCTGTTGTGTAAACTCTTTGGTGGTACTGTTCTAGCTATTTTAATGACCTGGTGTGAAAAAGAGTTAAAACTGCTCTTTTAAAGCCTGCTATGGGATATAATTCAAGTAGCACTAAACGTTTTTTTCTTTACAACTTACGTTTCCCATGATATTTTTTTTTTTTTTTTTTTTTTTTTTTTTATCATTTGCATTAGTTTTGGGGGTATTTTTTCTTTGTATTTCGAGTATTCGTTTTTTTAATATAGCTCTTTTCAATTTAAAGAATTTAAATTGTTTAATCGTTAAATGCAATGTGTGACTTACTATAACACCATTTTTTTTTTTTTTTTTTTAAACTTATATATTTTACAATTTAAACGATAAGTAAATACAATTTTTTACTTACTAAAACTAGTAATTTCTATATTTTATACGAAATTAATTAACGAATTTTATTTTTTTTAAAGTCATACATATCTTGTAAGGCGAGTTTTTACTTATTAAGAGGCGTATATTTCTTTAATTAAGGCTTACATTATATAACTTTTGTTTAAATTCTTTAATAAGACACCCTTTTTATTTACGAACTTTTTACTTACATAGTTAACATTTGTATCTTTTAATTATTCTTTCAATTTTAATTGATAATACATGTAAATACATTTTACTCAACTAGTTTAAAATTTTCCCTTTTAAACATACATATTTCAAATTTGAATTGATAATCATTGTTTTAAAAGCCTAAACACTAAACATTTTTAGAGCTCCAGGGCAAAATATAAAGTCTAGATGTTGTGAGAGTTCCCAAAGTACATTATTTTAAAGTATGCGTATTTTGAATGTGTATGTATGTGTATGCAAATAAGAGAGTTCTTTAAAGTTACTAAAAATACTATACTACAATAGTTTATATATTTTGAATGTATAAATGTACAATAAGTGTCTCTTTATCTATTAAAAGTCAGTTTGTTAAATGGTTGTATCTTTTAATTTTTGTCGTGTAATTTTTACTTAATAGGATTAAACATTTTAAAATTTAAGTAACTTAAGTCTTTCAAATGGTGGCCACTATGGCGGGTCAGAAGGGGGCGGATCCAAGATGGCCGATCCGAGTGTTCCATGTGATTATTTGTGTGTAGTGTTACACGTAATTTTATCATCGTGGTTTAATTAAAGATACCGGAAAACAAGATGGCGTCCGATGTCCGTGGCATACAAGGGCAGTAACCGTGTAATTAAATTTGTAATTTTTGTATTTTAAATTAACTTTATGGTTGTAGACAAGATGATGGAAGGGGTGTATTGAAGTTGTTGACTCCACTGTTCCACATGCTGATGAACCGGAAGTAAGATGGCGTCCGATTTACGTGGCATACAAGGGCAGTAACCATGTAAATACTTTTTTTTAAACAGTAAACAAAGAAAGTTTTAATTTTTTTAAATTTTTATTTGCGTTCAAGTACATCAAACAGAGAATAAAACAACAACAATATATAATATAATTATAATATCCTATTCTCAGTGTTCAGGATTTGTAGAGCGAAAAGTGCACAAAGTGTCAAGATCCCAATGCCTGCAGCAGCACAGCCTAGGATTGTCTTAAGTGAGGGCCAAGAGCTGTCATTTTTATTCTCAGCTCTACCAGACTTGAATTCCAAAAACCCTTCCTGTGTGAAGGAAAAGAAGATGGAAGCTAGTTTAATATACGCTTTTATATTTAACTTTCTATAGGATGATTTTTGTTTAAAGAGTGTCTTTGTTACTCTTGTAAACCTATTACTTACCCAGTTATTATGACTATTTAGCCAACTCGACAGATGTATATCAATATATGTTGTTAACCATTCTAGAAGATTATCTACTAGGTGGTATTTCTTTAGTTGAAAACACCGAGCTGCAAATTGACCCGAAAAGTCAAACAACGCCACAATTCGTCCCCAATTTATATCCTCACAAAATATTTCTATAACGATCGATGCGAAAGTGTCATAAGCATTGTCATCAGTTATGACTAGACCATCTATTAGGTTATCAAATCTATTCTTAAATCGTTCTTCAAATTCATCTCCTAGTATTCTCATAGCATTTTGAATAGAATTTGGAGTGTTGATAATACTTTCATGCCGACCATCGTTTCTCCAAGTATACCCATTGCATTGTAAACGATATTTTATGTAATCCACCGCAATGCTACGCGTATTTTCATGTCCTATAGACATATTATTTTCACGAGAACTAATAAGAATTACAAAAATAACCGTTTTACTTAACGAAAAACCACAACACTTTTAAACAACTGAATAAGGAAGACTACATAATTTTATAAAAATTTGCTGAATAGTGGAAAAAGACCACCATCTGACAAGCAAACATTTAACGAACAGGTGTTAAACAGCTGCCCGCTAGGTGCTGACCAAGGTAACGACTTCCTGTCCAGGTGTTGAATCCATTATCGGGCCGTCGCCCGCCGTGCCAGATAATGGCTTCCTGTCCAGATGTTATTGCACTTACCTGACCGTGAGAAAACCTAAAAGCTAACATTCCCACGACCAGGGTAATGGTTTCCTGTCCAGGTGTTGAATCAATTATCTGGTCGCTGGGCGCTGACCAAGTTAACGACTTCCTGTCCAGATGTTATTGCACTTACCTGACAGTGAGAAAATCTAAAACCTAACATTCCCAGGGTCACGCCAAACCTAACCGTCAACAACGTTCCCACTTTTTTTTATTGTCTTCTTCAATCTCTGCCTTTTTTACTAACTTCTTATCTCTTTTTCGAAAAAAATTTTAAGTACAATTTCTCAAACTCTCCCTCTCTCAAAAAATTGTGTAGACAACCTTTTTTAAAATTTTTCTCTCTCGCAAAAAAACTTTGTGGGACACCTTCTCAAACTCTTTAACACTCTCATCGACAAACATTTTAAGTACGTCTTCCCAAAATCTCTCTCTCTCCAGACAAACTTTTTTAAGTACGTCTTCCCAAAATCTCTTTCTCCTGACAAACTTTTTTAATTACAACTTTTCAAACTCTCTCTCTCTCCTGACAAACTTTTTTAAGTTCACCTTCCCATAATCTCTTTCTCCTGACAAACTTTTTTAAGTACAACTTTTCAAAATCTCTCTCTTGACAAACTTTTTTTTTTAAGTTCACCTTCCCAAAATCTTTTACACTCTCGACAAACTTTTTTAAGTTCACCTTCCCAAAATCTCTTTCTCTCTCAACAAACTTTTTTAAGTTCACCTTCCCAAAATCTTTTACAATCTTGACAAAACTTTTTTAAGTACAACTTTTCAAACTCTCTCTCTCTCTCCTGACAAACTTTTTTAAGTTAACCTTCCCAAAATCTATCTCTCTTGACAAACTTTTTTAAGTACAACTTTTCAAAATCTTGTACACTCTTGACAAACTTTTTTAAGTACAACATTTCAAACTCTCGATCTCTCCCGACAACTTTTTTTAAGTTCACCTTCCCAAAATCTTTTACTCCCTCGACAAACTATTTTAAGTTAACCTTCCCAAAATCTCTCTCTCCCTCGACAAACTATTTTAAGTTAACCTTCCCAAAATCTCTCTCTCCTGACAAACTTTTTAAAGTTCACCTTCCCAAACTCGCAATCTCTCTCGACAAACTTTTTTAAGTTCACCTTCCCAAAATCTCTTTCTCTCTCAACAAACTTTTTTAAGTTCACCTTCCCAAAATCTTTTACACTCTCGACAAAATCTTTAAGTTAACCTTCCCAAAATCTTTCACACTATCTCTCGCTCAAAAACACTTTTTCTTAAAAGCTTTCCCACTCTCGACAAACATTTTAGGTCACCACTCCATGGACTTCGTTCTAACAGTAGCCATCTCTCTGTCTCCAACTCTTTCTCGCCCCATCTCTTCCTCTAACAAAACTTTATGTTAACACAACCTTAACATTTACACATTCCATCTTTCTGCCTTGTTCAATCTCTGTATCTCTTACTTCATTCTTCTCTCAAACTCTGTCTCTCTCTCTCTAAAAACGTTACGATCAGCAAAGTCTTACACATATTCCACTTCACATCTTTCACTCTGTCTTTCTCTTTCATGCGTGCCATCTTTTACTTGTCTCATTTTCAGTGACTCCTTTTCTTACACTGTCTCCAGAGCTTTCTCTGACAAAACTTTAAGTTACTCTAAGCACCTCTATTTCAACAGCGTCCCCTCTTTCTGCCTTGTTCAATCTCTACCTCCTTACTAACTTCTTCTCCTCTTTCTAAAATTGTCTTCCCTTTTATGTTTTATAACGTGCAAAGCATTTAGTACCATGGATCCTAGGGGGAAACATCCATTTACCGCTCGCATTGCTGGCCCAGGCAATGTCGACAGTGGAATTGTATTAGAATGTGGTAGTACAGACTGTGATTTGTCTTCAATCATTGAGAAAATCAAAGGAGACATCACTTGTGTTGTATTATTGAATGAAGATGAAATGCAGGTAAGATACTAGTTATCTTATATATTACAATCACTCATTCTATATAGAATATTAGTGCGTACTACTCTCATTCTACTCAAATAATAATAATTTACTTTCGATGTCTTGTATAGAAACTTGTGGATGCGGATACTGAAGGGCTAGTTCAGAGCCTTGGGAGATCTATGAAAGTCATCAAATCTATACAGGAGTCTTGTCAGCGCCTAATTGAGGAGCAGGCAGACCTGAAAGCCGCCCTGGAGCTTGTTCGTTTTTACAACTTGGAAAATGCAATGCGTAATTGCATGACAAATGTTTACAAGTAGACATTGCTAGCTTTAGAGTCTTAAATTATAAAAATAAAATAAATGAAACAAAATAAATATTGGTGTTTGTTGCTTGTGTATGAAGGTTTTGAAAATAATGTTATTGGGAGATATAGCAAAGGTCAAGGTCAACTAAAGTATTACAACTGACCCTAGTGTGAATTTGGGAAAAGTGGGGCAGAAGAAAAAAATTATTTGTTTGTCTTAGTTTGAGGTTGATAGTCAATATTGTAAAGAGTTTTGTAAATCACTAGAATAAGTTTAAAAGAATTGTGATAAGTCTTAGGATGTGTATTTATTATTTTTAGCAATTACTACAATCAGTTGCATAGGGTAGTGAAAAAGTAATACTTTAAACTGAAGGTGTAGTGTTTTTAAATGTTTTGGACAGGACTAGCTATAGAAGTATTATAAGGGTTTGAGTCAAGCAAGATTGCCTAAGTGGGAAGGTATAATTGGGTGTTGTAGATATATGTTTTGGCTAGGGATATCTATAAAAGTTTTTTCAGATTAGTGTTTTGGACAGGTCTATCAATAAAAGTATTAGAAGGTTTGGGTCAAGCAAGATTGCCTAAGTGTGAAGGTATACTTGGGGGTTGTAGATATGTGTTTTGTAAAGTTGGTGTTAGGACGGGGATATCGATAAAGATAGACTATCAGAAATCTTCCATGACATCAGTCAAGCAAGATTGCCTAAGTTGGAACATATATTTGGGTGTTGATGGTATATGTTTTGTAAAGTTTGTGGTAGGACAGGGAAAACGATAAAGATAGACAATCAGAAATCTTCCATGACATCAGTCAAGCAAGATTTCCTAAGTGGGGAAATTCACTTGGGGGTTATAGATATGTGTTTTGTAAAGTCTGTGGTAGGACGGGGATATCGATAAAGATAGACTATCAGAAATCTTTCGGGACATCAGTCAAGCAAGATTTCCTAAGTGGGGAAATTCACTTGGGGGTTATAGATATGTGTTTTGTAAAGTCTGTGGTAGGACGGGGATATCGATAAAGATAGACTATCAGAAATCTTTCGGGACATCAGTCAAGCAAGATTTCCTAAGTGGGGAAATTTACTTGGGGGTTGTAGATATGTGTTTTGTAAAGTTGGTGTTAGGACAGGGCTATCTATAAAAATATTCTAAGGATTTAAGTTGAGCAAGATTGTCTAATTTGTAGGATTTATTTTGGGTGGCGATGGTATATGGTAAAATTTACTAAGTTGGAAGGTATATTTGGGTGGCTATGGTATGTGTTGGGGTTTTGTAAGAGTAGTGCTGGGTTATGTTTGTTCACGGTAGAAAAAATCTGTTATGGCATGACTGTAGTCATAGAGGGCTGTTTCTCCTATTGGGTCATATAACAATTGTATGTGAACTTAAGAAAATAAAATTGTAGATCTATGTTAAAAGACCTAGGAAAAATAAACAGGTCTAAATTTCGACTACCTTGGCACTATAATCATTTTGATATGTAATTGATTTAGGAGATATTTCTATGATAGGCCTGAGAAGGAAAGTAATGGGAATGACAAGGGTTGTATGGGTGGTGAGTGGCATTATGTGTTACGAAAATTATTCCCACTACTATTAGTAAATGTTGGTTAGGTAATTAAAGTTTCCATAGATAGTTTGGTAAAATTTGGTAAAATTTAGACAGTAATAGTTAGGTAGAGCGAGGAGGGGCTTTTCCCAAATTCACACTAGGGTCAGTTGTAATACTTTAGTTGACCTTGACCTTTGCTATATCTCCCAATAACATTATTTTCAAAACCTTCATACACAAGCAACAAACACCAATATTTATTTTGTTTCATTTATTTTATTTTTATAATTTAAGACTCTAAAGCTAGCAATGTCTACTTGTAAACATTTGTCATGCAATTACGCATTGCATTTTCCAAGTTGTAAAAACGAACAAGCTCCAGGGCGGCTTTCAGGTCTGCCTGCTCCTCAATTAGGCGCTGACAAGACTCCTGTATAGATTTGATGACTTTCATAGATCTCCCAAGGCTCTGAACTAGCCCTTCAGTATCCGCATCCACAAGTTTCTACACAAGACATCGAAAGTAAATTATTATTATTTGAGTAGAATGAGAGTAGTACGCACTAATATTCTATATAGAATGAGTGATTGTAATATATAAGATAACTAGTATCTTACCTGCATTTCATCTTCATTCAATAATACAACACAAGTGATGTCTCCTTTGATTTTCTCAATGATTGAAGACAAATCACAGTCTGTACTACCACATTCTAATACAATTCCACTGTCGACATTGCCTGGGCCAGCAATGCGAGCGGTAAATGGATGTTTCCCCCTAGGATCCATGGTACTAAATGCTTTGCACGTTATAAAACATAAAAGGGAAGACAATTTTAGAAAGAGGAGAAGAAGTTAGTAAGGAGGTAGAGATTGAACAAGGCAGAAAGAGGGGACGCTGTTGAAATAGAGGTGCTTAGAGTAACTTAAAGTTTTGTCAGAGAAAGCTCTGGAGACAGTGTAAGAAAAGGAGTCACTGAAAATGAGACAAGTAAAAGATGGCACGCATGAAAGAGAAAGACAGAGTGAAAGATGTGAAGTGGAATATGTGTAAGACTTTGCTGATCGTAACGTTTTTAGAGAGAGAGAGACAGAGTTTGAGAGAAGAATGAAGTAAGAGATACAGAGATTGAACAAGGCAGAAAGATGGAATGTGTAAATGTTAAGGTTGTGTTAACATAAAGTTTTGTTAGAGGAAGAGATGGGGCGAGAAAGAGTTGGAGACAGAGAGATGGCTACTGTTAGAACGAAGTCCATGGAGTGGTGACCTAAAATGTTTGTCGAGAGTGGGAAAGCTTTTAAGAAAAAGTGTTTTTGAGCGAGAGATAGTGTGAAAGATTTTGGGAAGGTTAACTTAAAGATTTTGTCGAGAGTGTAAAAGATTTTGGGAAGGTGAACTTAAAAAAGTTTGTTGAGAGAGAAAGAGATTTTGGGAAGGTGAACTTAAAAAAGTTTGTCGAGAGAGATTGCGAGTTTGGGAAGGTGAACTTTAAAAAGTTTGTCAGGAGAGAGAGATTTTGTGAAGGTTAACTTAAAATAGTTTGTCGAGGGAGAGAGAGATTTTGGGAAGGTTAACTTAAAATAGTTTGTCGAGGGAGTAAAAGATTTTGGGAAGGTGAACTTAAAAACAGTTGTCGGGAGAGATCGAGAGTTTGAAATGTTGTACTTAAAAAAGTTTGTCAAGAGTGTACAAGATTTTGAAAAGTTGTACTTAAAAAAGTTTGTCAAGAGAGATAGATTTTGGGAAGGTTAACTTAAAAAAGTTTGTCAGGAGAGAGAGAGAGAGTTTGAAAAGTTGTACTTAAAAAAGTTTTGTCAAGATTGTAAAAGATTTTGGGAAGGTGAACTTAAAAAAGTTTGTTGAGAGAGAAAGAGATTTTGGGAAGGTGAACTTAAAAAAGTTTGTCGAGAGTGTAAAAGATTTTGGGAAGGTGAACTTAAAAAAAAAAGTTTGTCAAGAGAGAGATTTTGAAAAGTTGTACTTAAAAAAGTTTGTCAGGAGAAAGAGATTATGGGAAGGTGAACTTAAAAAAGTTTGTCAGGAGAGAGAGAGTTTGAAAAGTTGTAATTAAAAAAGTTTGTCAGGAGAGAGAGATTTTGGGAAGACGTACTTAAAAAAGTTTGTCTGGAGAGAGAGAGATTTTGGGAAGACGTACTTAAAATGTTTGTCGATGAGAGTGTTAAAGAGTTTGAGAAGGTGTCCCACAAAGTTTTTTTGCGAGAGAGAAAAATTTTAAAAAAGGTTGTCTACACAATTTTTTGAGAGAGGGAGAGTTTGAGAAATTGTACTTAAAATTTTTTTCGAAAAAGAGATAAGAAGTTAGTAAAAAAGGCAGAGATTGAAGAAGACAATAAAAAAAGTGGGAACGTTGTTGACGGTTAGGTTTGGCGTGACCCTGGGAATGTTAGGTTTTAGATTTTCTCACTGTCAGGTAAGTGCAATAACATCTGGACAGGAAGTCGTTAACTTGGTCAGCGCCCAGCGACCAGATAATTGATTCAACACCTGGACAGGAAACCATTACCCTGGTCGTGGGAATGTTAGCTTTTAGGTTTTCTCACGGTCAGGTAAGTGCAATAACATCTGGACAGGAAGCCATTATCTGGCACGGCGGGCGACGGCCCGATAATGGATTCAACACCTGGACAGGAAGTCGTTACCTTGGTCAGCACCTAGCGGGCAGCTGTTTAACACCTGTTCGTTAAATGTTTGCTTGTCAGATGGTGGTCTTTTTCCACTATTCAGCAAATTTTTATAAAATTATGTAGTCTTCCTTATTCAGTTGTTTAAAAGTGTTGTGGTTTTTCGTTAAGTAAAACGGTTATTTTTGTAATTCTTATTAGTTCTCGTGAAAATAATATGTCTATAGGACATGAAAATACGCGTAGCATTGCGGTGGATTACATAAAATATCGTTTACAATGCAATGGGTATACTTGGAGAAACGATGGTCGGCATGAAAGTATTATCAACACTCCAAATTCTATTCAAAATGCTATGAGAATACTAGGAGATGAATTTGAAGAACGATTTAAGAATAGATTTGATAACCTAATAGATGGTCTAGTCATAACTGATGACAATGCTTATGACACTTTCGCATCGATCGTTATAGAAATATTTTGTGAGGATATAAATTGGGGACGAATTGTGGCGTTGTTTGACTTTTCGGGTCAATTTGCAGCTCGGTGTTTTCAACTAAAGAAATACCACCTAGTAGATAATCTTCTAGAATGGTTAACAACATATATTGATATACATCTGTCGAGTTGGCTAAATAGTCATAATAACTGGGTAAGTAATAGGTTTACAAGAGTAACAAAGACACTCTTTAAACAAAAATCATCCTATAGAAAGTTAAATATAAAAGCGTATATTAAACTAGCTTCCATCTTCTTTTCCTTCACACAGGAAGGGTTTTTGGAATTCAAGTCTGGTAGAGCTGAGAATAAAAATGACAGCTCTTGGCCCTCACTTAAGACAATCCTAGGCTGTGCTGCTGCAGGCATTGGGATCTTGACACTTTGTGCACTTTTCGCTCTACAAATCCTGAACACTGAGAATAGGATATTATAATTATATTATATATTGTTGTTGTTTTATTCTCTGTTTGATGTACTTGAACGCAAATAAAAATTTAAAAAAATTAAAACTTTCTTTGTTTACTGTTTAAAAAAAAGTATTTACATGGTTACTGCCCTTGTATGCCACGTAAATCGGACGCCATCTTACTTCCGGTTCATCAGCATGTGGAACAGTGGAGTCAACAACTTCAATACACCCCTTCCATCATCTTGTCTACAACCATAAAGTTAATTTAAAATACAAAAATTACAAATTTAATTACACGGTTACTGCCCTTGTATGCCACGTACATCGGACGCCATCTTGTTTTCCGGTATCTTTAATTAAACCACGATGATAAAATTACGTGTAACACTACACACAAATAATCACATGGAACACTCGGATCGGCCATCTTGGATCCGCCCCCTTCTGACCCGCCATAGTGGCCACCATTTGAAAGACTTAAGTTACTTAAATTTTAAAATGTTTAATCCTATTAAGTAAAAATTACACGACAAAAATTAAAAGATACAACCATTTAACAAACTGACTTTTAATAGATAAAGAGACACTTATTGTACATTTATACATTCAAAATATATAAACTATTGTAGTATAGTATTTTTAGTAACTTTAAAGAACTCTCTTATTTGCATACACATACATACACATTCAAAATACGCATACTTTAAAATAATGTACTTTGGGAACTCTCACAACATCTAGACTTTATATTTTGCCCTGGAGCTCTAAAAATGTTTAGTGTTTAGGCTTTTAAAACAATGATTATCAATTCAAATTTGAAATATGTATGTTTAAAAGGGAAAATTTTAAACTAGTTGAGTAAAATGTATTTACATGTATTATCAATTAAAATTGAAAGAATAATTAAAAGATACAAATGTTAACTATGTAAGTAAAAAGTTCGTAAATAAAAAGGGTGTCTTATTAAAGAATTTAAACAAAAGTTATATAATGTAAGCCTTAATTAAAGAAATATACGCCTCTTAATAAGTAAAAACTCGCCTTACAAGATATGTATGACTTTAAAAAAAATAAAATTCGTTAATTAATTTCGTATAAAATATAGAAATTACTAGTTTTAGTAAGTAAAAAATTGTATTTACTTATCGTTTAAATTGTAAAATATTTAAGTTTAAAAAAAAAAAAAAAAAAAATGGTGTTATAGTAAGTCACACATTGCATTTAACGATTAAACAATTTAAATTCTTTAAATTGAAAAGAGCTATATTAAAAAAACGAATACTCGAAATACAAAGAAAAAATACCCCCAAAACTAATGCAAATGATAAAAAAAAAAATAAAAAAAAAAAAAAAAAAATATCATGGGAAACGTAAGTTGTAAAGAAAAAAACGTTTAGTGCTACTTGAATTATCTCCCATAGCAGGCTTTGAAAGAGCAGTTTTAACTCTTTTTCACACCAGGTCATTAAAATAGCTAGAACAGTACCACCAAAGAGTTTACACAACAGATGAAAAAGTCATTAAAAGACGCGCTGAGCGATAAAAACAAACAGCTGCTCAGGTAAAATTTCGACAGCGATATGAATAAGCAGCTCAGGGGTTCTAAACATGTTTAAGGATATATGTTTAGACTTTCAAAACATTGATTATCAATTCAAATTAAAAATAATTATGTTTAAAAGCTAATTATTAATTAGTAATTATGACTAAAAAAACTATAATTAGATAATTAATTAAGAATAAAAAAAAAATACTGCCTCCAAGTAAGTAAAAGTATATAAATTGTGGTCTATTTAGTGATAATTACGGTCTTTAGTAATTGAAAACGTTCCTTTACACGCTAATTATAATTAAAAAAAAATATAATTAGTTAATTAATAAAGTATACAATTAAGAAAATTACTGTACCCCAGTAAGTAAAAATGTAAAAAGTATATAAAATGTGGCCTATTAAGTGGTCATTACGGCCCCTTAGTAATTAAAAACGTTCCTTTTACAAGCTAATTATGGTTATAAAAATTAAAATTAGTTAATTAATAAAGTATAAAATTAAGAAAATTACTGTGTCCAAGTAAATAATAAGGCACGTTATTAGAGAATTATTGATTAAAATGTGATAATTACGGCCCTTTGTAATTAATAAACGCCCTTTTACAAGCTAATTATGGCTATTCAAATAATAATTAGTTAATTAATTAAGTATACAATTAAGAAAATTACTGTACCCCAGTAAGTAAAAATGTATCAAAATAAATAATTGGGGGTTATTTAGTGGTAATTACGGCCCCTTAGTAATTAAAAACGCCCTTTTACAAGTTAATTATGGTTATAAAAAGTAAAATTAGTTAATTAGTTAAGATAAAATTAAGAAAATTACTGTGTCCAAGTTATTAATAAGGCACGTTATTAGAGAATTATTGATTAAAATGTGATAATTACGGCCCTTTGTAATTAATAAACGCCCCTTTACTTTGGTTCAACTGAGGAGCCCCTTATTAGAGAATTATTGAATCAAATGTAATAATTAGGGCCCATGGTATATTAATAAACGCCTCTTTACAAGCTAATTATGTTTATAAAAATTAAAATTCGTTAATTAGTTTAGTTTACAATACAGAAAATTACTGTATCAAGTAAGTAATAATGACCTTTACAAGACAACTATCGATTAAAAGATGCTAATTAGGGAAAAGAACACAATAAAGTTATTGAAAAAAAAGCCCTTTACTATTGAAAATTACTAAGAACACTATAAAAGTAACCAATTAATTAATTAATATTAAATAATTATAAAATTTTAGAACCGCTGAACCTTATAAAGACCATTATAAAACAATGGGAAAAATAATATGACATGTGTCAATCATTGTAAGACAATGGGAAAATCAATCATTGTAAGACAATGGGAAAAAAATATTTTAGAACCGCTGACAAAATGTATTACCCTGAATTAAAAAACCCTCGTGTAACAACACGACAAGACGCCATCTTGGATGACGTCACTTCCGGTAGAGGTCACTTCCGGTAGGGGTCACTTCCGGGTCAAAGGTCACTTCCGGGGTCAAAGGTCACTTCCGGGTCAAAGGTCAAAGGTCAACTGAGGCGTACACCTCGAGGCGTACGCCTCAAATAATAATCGAAACGACCCTACTACACTACTGTTGTATTTTGCGTATCATTTCAGCGCAAAACAGAAGCTTGTTAAACACTATTGCGCCTTACGGATGTTTAGCCTTCACCAGCCGCTTTTAATATATATAATAAATCTTTATATCCATAACGAATGTGCCTGTAGCTCATAACCTGCATGTGGGGGTCTACTTATAAATTCATTGTTACCAATATCGACAAGCATGGCTTTTTGAACGATCGAACAATGATCTAGATTTTCAGGTGGGGGTCACGTGTGTAAAATGAACTCTTTAAGTTGTGCCCCTAGTTTTGTCAATAACGAAACTATGTTATGTCTAACAAGTCTATATGTTATGGCTAACAAGTCTATATGTTATGTCTAACAATTCTATATTTTGTTATGGCTAACAAGTCTATTTGGTATGGCTAACAAGGCTATATGTTATGGCTAACTAGTCTATATGTTATGGCTAACAAGTCTATATGTTATGACTAACAAGTCTATATGTTATGGCTAACAAGTCTATTTCCTTGCATGCGAAGTGTCGACCATTTCACAGGGAGCCTTGTAAAGATAACACAAAGACTTGTATTGTTTCATCTCGTATTGTTGTAAATAATTAATCTTAAAAAAGGGCCGCCGAAGTACAGCTTGCACAAAGCTCTACCGACCGAGGGACTGCTCTGTCTAGAACAAAAGAGGTTCGAATCTCTTTTCACTAGTGGTTTTCTATGGAAATTGTATTGAATAGTATGGATCTAGATAAAATATCAATAATCAATTTGTGCAAATTGATTTTTTATATTTTAAAAAAGCAAACATAATGACTAGAGATATTGAGGGTGGGGGAGGGAGTTATTGTATGTGACACTATTGTTTTTTTTGTAAAATTTTTTTTGTTGGTGCTTTAGACGGATTTTGCCTTAAGATGTCATTAAGAAGACTGCTATTGTTTTAATAATTGTGATCAATAAGCCATTCCTGTGCCGTTGGTCTCCAAGTAATTGTCCAAGTAATATTTACCTTAGATAACATGCTTTAGACCTCTACTGTCTTACTTATATGTTAGGTCGGTTAATGCGTCATTTATTTGATTTGTTCTATGTTTGTCAAGTTTTAAATCCTCATTTATTTGTATATTTCTTAGACTATCGATTATATCTGTGTTCTTAGTTGAAGGCCTATGTAAAATGCGCTCTAAGCTTACATTATGTTGTTTTTTTTGGCTGCGCTATACAAATATTATTATTATATTATTATTATTATTATTTGGCAGCGCTATACAAATATTATTATTATATTATTATTATTATTATTAATCTATATTGACCCTGGTATACATTTTATCTGTTTTTGTTTGTTTTCGAAACTACACACTGCAATCTACAGTATCTTCCTTGAGCTTTCGTTGTGTGTCAAAAGTGTTTAAATATTCGAGTAGTTCAACAACCTGTCAATGATTTTACATTGTTTAGAGGGGTTTAAGGTTTGCCTGTCATCGCATCCCCCCGTCTGCCTAGAATCACTTGCATACCGTAAAAGGCGAATTATTTGCATTGTTCAAAGGATATCAACCCGGTATATAAAATATGTAGCTCCTTGCGTCCGCGGTTCAACAGCATTGATTTACATCATGTTATCAACATAGCATCCATTTACATCATGTTATCAACATAGCATTGATTTCCATCATGTAATCAACATAGAACGTGGGCCTAATACTTTATAACAATGTGTCACTTTTTAAAGGTCGGGGTAATTGGGCTCGCTCGTGTTAATAATATACTAGTTTCTAATCTCCGCCTTTAAAAGATAGGACTATAACATACTAAGTATTCTTTATTCGTTTTTATAAGCCCTATCACTTTATCTCAGTCGTAATCTTTTAATTCCTTTCACTATATCTCGGTCGTAATCTTCTAATTCCTCTCACTATATCTAGGTCGTAATCTTCTAATTCCTCTCACTATATCTTGGTCGTATTCTTCTAATTCCTCTCACTATATCTCAGTCGTAATCTTCTAATCCCTCTCACTATATCTAGCGTCATGTTACTCATTCAAAATCAAAATGATCTATTCTGGTGTCTCAAACAAAGAAGATAGCAAGGGATCTCTATTTTTCTGTGAGTATCCGGCTGGGTGAAGGCGAGGATCTGGCGAGTTAATATATTCATAAACTCTTCACCAGCAAGGCCTGGCTCTCTCACCCCTTCCCCCAATTAAATTCCTTCTCCATTCCCCCATCCCGCCCTTTACCCCCATTCCGTGTCTATTACAATGTAATTTATTTCGCCCAGACAAGACTCCATTCAGGTCAGCCACCTCCATACAAGGTTATTGACTGATCGATCCCTACATTCTTGTAACAGTCCAGTCCCTCCCCTGATTTGTGTCTCAACACTAGTCGCTTTCCTATTAAAAGTAAATATCCCTTTCTTTTTAATCAACTACTTATTTTCTTATACCACAATATATTTTTGTCTAAATAAAAAAATTGCTCTCTAAATAGAACGGTTCTATATCCCTCCCTCTCTCTCTATCTCTCATTATCTTTCTCGCTCCTGGTCTCTCTCTCTCTTTAAGTATCTATCATAGCTTCTTAAATCACTTCTCTTTCATACACAGTTATGAATCCCTGAATCCCGATTTATTTCTCTCTTTTTCTCTTCCCCCATTCGCTTTCCCTTCCGCCACAATCACTCTCTCTCTCTATATATATATATATATATATATATAAGTAAAAGTAAAGTATGCCGTCGGACCAGATTGATCCATAAAAACGAAGTTTTCATTATACTCCCTTTATTTGCAATTTAAGTTAACCATCATGTAATTAAATAGTTGATTGACTACTGCAAATGAAACGTACAGAAAAAATATCTGTGTCGCAAATCTCAAAAATATATCCTTACTCCGTATGAATTGTTCTAAAAATAATCGTAGCGCATAATTTTTTTTTCTAGCTTTGCGCCGAAAAACTATAAAAAGTTGCACAGGTATTTTTAACGCGAAATTAAAATATATCTTATACTTTCCTTTTAAGAAATGAATATTGTCATAAGTGTAGTATTATTAAGTTGTTTTAACTGAAAATTTGATAGGATGTATTGTTAGGCGCCACAAATCTGCTGTCCAAATTTCAGCTCGATTGGACCACGGGAAGTGGTCGAAAAATCGAAGCCAAGTTTTGCTCCCACGACGATTGCAGACAGACAGAAAATGCAACTTAAAATAAAGGGAGTAAAAACAACAAATAACGATTTCCAACAATGTGTTACCTCTTCTACTTTTTAATTTGTGGATAACCCGACCCACTTCTCATAGAAATATCTATTGTTAGATCGTATTCGTTAAAGTCCTTAAGTGTTGTTTTTAGTCTTAAACTTTACGGTCATTGGGGTGAAGCAAAAGTGCACTGCGCGTTGATTAGTCCTTTCAGTGGGCTTGAAAAACTTGGAGGCGCCTATCTCCTCTCCAAGTAGGCGGTGGATTTTTATGTTCTTACTTTCTGCACCGTGTTTCAAACCCCTGATGCCGAGCTTGCGAGTCGAGGTCACTGTCGACTTTGCTATTCAGACGCCCAGTAAGTGTTTACCGACATTATTATTGTTGAATTTTAAAAACCCCTCTTCCAGTTTACTTACAGGGGTACGCAACCTATTTATTGGGTAACAACGGGCTAAGTTTAAACCCAAGTCAGAGGTATAACTCTTGCCACCAGAGCAATTCTCTGTTGTTGGTGTAGTTATTATTTTTGTTGTTGTTGTTGTTTGTTTCACACTATGTACGAGGAAAAAATATAATTTTAAATCCAAGCAAATAGTCTGTTTGAAAGGAATATATAGACAACTTTAAACATTACATTACAGAAAAAAATCTCTGGGGACTCTAAATAATATTCTAGGAATACTGAGCCGTCTATAATGAGCAAATAGTTCCTTTAGATAGGTCGATATTACCATTTGATTCTGAAGTCTGTATCAATCTTTCAGTTGTCCTTCTTCACAACCAATCTACTTAAGTTATCTTCCCCTTCACAACCAATTATGTAGAAAACAAATTTCCTTTTATTACCCTGCTGTCCCAATTTTCGCCTCATTTTGTCAGAAATAATTTATTTATTTACTAGTATCCCGTAGGAACAAATTTGAGCCATAGGTGAAGCAGCGTTCACCAGTTTCAGTAGCCACGGCATACTAGGCAATTGTGTGGCCAGCACTATGCATTAACTAAGGTCAGGTACCCTTAAGGTCAGGGACACCCTTCAGACCCGGGAAAAAAATCCTAGCCTGCACCAGGATTCGAACCCAGGACCTTCGGTACGGCAGCCGAAAGCATTACCGCACGGACACCGTGCCCCGCATTTATTTACCAGGCGGTCGGTAAAGGGGGATGGGATGAGAGGGGATAGGCTTATTTAAATTTTTTAACCCTTACAGTCAAGGACGCGTATATAGCGGAACTGAAAGCAGCATAGATAGAAGTAGGTCGGTACGGGAAGGGTTAACTTGTGACATGCGACCACCGATCTATATACATGTATTGTATAGTTGCAAATCAGTTGCGGTAGCAGAAAGTTGTGCAATTTTTGTTCTTATTAATTAGTAAATGTATACTTTCCTAGCTGTCACCAAAGCAGATAGAAAATGTAAAATTGACATTTTAAGATATTTGAATGTTATGGTTTACAAAAAGGGCTTAGTATTTATAGCTATATAGTATACCAGCGACGGGCGTACCGAAGGTCATGGGTTCGAATCCCGGGACAATAGCTAGTTGGGATAAAAATAAAAGCGGTTGGACATTGTGCTGGCCACAAATCACCTCGTATGCCTTGGCCACAGAAACTGGTGAACGCTGCTTCACCGGCCCTATGATCAGTTTGGTCCGAAGGGTACGTTACTTTTTTAGGCTACCAGATGCCTTTGGCTGTACAGTTTGCAGAATCCGGACATCAACCAAGTAATAATGCTGTTTTATATTTAAAACCTTTTAAACGAGAACATATGATATACTGCGAATAATTAAGTAGGTCAATTTGAGTGTATATCAATCTAGAAGCCCGCAACTGGCACCGAAACAGAATAAATAAAAATTGAGAAACAATTCAACAATCTGTAAATATACTATTGACCCGACTCATATAAAGCTGAAGATCACTTCCTATTCCTACCCGAATCTACTAATGTAGCCAATGTCAGACATGCAATATTTCTTCATTAAACCAAAGGTCGGCAACCTAAGGGACGCGTGCCATACTTGGCACGCTAGGCACGCAGAGCAATTTTCAATGGAACGCGGAAGACTCCCGAAAACGGCAAGTCTATTCTAAAAGAAATTCAGTGCTAAAGCCGGATTACGCTGTTGGCACGCTGAATGAATTAGAAATTCTACTTTGGCACACTGTTATCAAAAGGTTGCCGACTCCTGCCTTAAACTACCATACCAACACAACATGTGTGTCAAACTCTATCGCACAGTGGGCTAAAACTAAATTTGCACCTTATTTTGCGGTCCTAGCTGGATTCATCGAGCAGTGTATAACTGATCCTTTAAAACCATAATAAAATCATATTAGTTAATTACAGATAAAATGTGAAACATACTAAAGTTCAGAACACACAATTTCTTTGCTCAATGAAAATTCGCCAGAATTGTATATCTAGTATTTTTTCTTGGCAACAAAATCGTTTATCTTAGGATTAAGGTACTGTGTCAAAGAGAAGCTCAGAAAAGACAGCTGGTATTCCTTAATGAGACAGTACTGTGTGAGGTTTTTGTTTATCTTCATAACATAGACCCGCTTCATACACACATATTATATATGTGCTACAAACCATGCTCAAAGTTCGAGCTGCATGTAGACCAATCTGGGGTAAACAGGGTACTGTTTGATTCAATAATCCATTATATTACACAAGGGGCATGGTGGCTGATCAACAGCGCGTTCGACTGGCGTTCCGAAGGTTCTGTGTTCGGATCCCGGTGAAGGCTAAGATTTATATCCGGGACTGAAGGGGTTTCCCTGATTCTATCCTGCACTGTACCTGTCCTTAGCTGAAGTAAAGTAAAATGCGGCTGGTCATTGTGTTGGGCACAAATCCCTTAGTATGCCGTGGCCACAGAAACTGGTGAACGCTGCTCCACCAGCCTAATTATAAATTTGTTCCGAAGGATAGTTTACTTACTTACTACTTGCACCATCTAATTCTGAAAAGTATAGAAACAGTGTGTACTCTAATAGGTTACTTACTATCTACTCAAACTTTTGGTTCCGTAGAATGTCAGGGGATTCTGATATATGCGGGAATGCTCTCATACCTCAGACAGCATGTCGTTCGAATAGCTTGCTTTTAAGGGATTCGAACTTCAGTTCTGCTAGTCGGCTACTACATACTGTAAATGAAAATTATCTCACGGATCGGATACAATAATTGTGTGTTGGAAGGGCTGTGTCACAAATGCGCTACTACACAAATGCGCTGCTACAGTGATCGGCAACCTACGGCACGAGAAATTTTCAATGGCACGTGCAATAAAATAAGTGCTAAAGTAGAATGAATTTGGGCTGTTGGCATGCTGAATGAAATAGAAATCATACGTTGGCACACTATTATCAAAAGGTTGCCGACTCATGCACTACTAGTTCAAATTCCAGCGAAAAAATAAGACATATGCGTTGCTCGCATTGACTGCAAGAAAGAAAACAGCTCTGCAGTCTGTTTGAAAGAAGAAGTGTTGATCAAACAAGTGTAGATTATAAAACATCATGCTAATGCTGAAGTTTATAAGCTTGTACTTTGCGCGTGTTTATTCACCGTTAACTATTATTAAAAACAACAACCACTAAAGGGTGAAGCTGTATTTTATTGAAGTAAAAAGAAAATAAGCTAGCCACACATCTTTTTACTTTCGTATTTGTTTTTCGTTAAGGTTTACGAATAGCAAAAATTCTACTACAAAAACTAAACTACGTCTATTGATGTTTATAATTATTATTTTTACAGGACGCAGGTGATCTAGTGGCAGGGCCTATGAATGTTAATTCAAAAGTCTCCGTTTGTGTTTGTTGTTGTTGTTGAAATATTAGTTCTCAATGTCACCATGCTCTGAAAGGGTGCCAAAATTCGTCAATTAGAGTAAAAAACGGCTAATATTTGTACTGGCCACTTATGTTTCACTAGCTAAAATGTAACGATTTTGATCACAGAAAGTATTAGTGAAATCTGTAGATCAGAGTGGAACTCTCTATGTATTTACTATCCGATGTTTATCTCGTTCATCTCGTTGTTGTTTTTATTTTTTTGTAAAACGTTTTAAAGAGATGCTAGAGATTTATATTGCGTGATGAAATTTGTTAATATTTCGTTCTGTAAAGTAAGTCCTTGGTAAACAGTTCCGTTGTCAAAAGTGTTATACAAACACTTTTTTTTGATTTGGCCAGATTTTAAAGCTTTTTTATACTTTTTTGGGGGGTTTTACGTATTTTTTAATTTATCAAACGACCTCCACAATTCCACGAATCACCTACACATTGTTTTACTTTTGTAAGTTTGTTTAACTCATCTGTACACTACATATTTAGACAAGCAGTTACAGATTGGGCCGCAATACAACTCTTTTTTTTTTACCGAGAGTGTCAGAGTGCACAGACTTATGTATCACTCAGTGCCTTTTTAAACTTTCAGATGAAGCGTAGAGCGTCTACTCTTCCTACAGAGATCGATGTTTAGTGGGGTTACCCTGACCTATCATGTCACAATATAAGCTAGCTAGTCGGGTTGTTTCACTGTTACCTTCACCCTGCACAAGTTAGTGGCACCTGCGTTCCCCGCAAACATAATATGCCAGATAGACATTGGTCAGATTCACCTTGTTAAATTTGTTCAATTACAGTACGAACGTATCTTGGTATCGGTTAACATATGAAATAGTACATCGGCTTGGTTGCGATCAGCTGAGTTTCTGTTACTGTTAATTTTAAATAAAAGAAAACACAAACTAAAGCATTGTTTTATTTTACATGCTGAATTAGAGTGCAGGGGTCGGCAACCTACCGCACGCGTGCCAGACGTGGAGCGCAGAGCGATTTTCAATGGCACGCGGAATAGGCCTACTTCCTAAAAGACAATTCAAATCTTTCTTACAAGAAAAGAGCAGGATAACTTTTAGGCTGTTGGCACGCTGAGTGAATAAGAAATCCTACTTACAGTTATCAAAACGTTGCCTGACTCCTGTGTTAGAGAGTCAAATACAACGTTTGGGTTTAATTCGAACTAGTAAAGCTTCTTATACGAGTTTTATGTGGATTTAGTAATGAGGATGAACCGAGGGCAAGAAAACATGTTGTTGTGCTAGTTTCTTTAATTTGTTAACCTAAAAACTTGAAATTGGCTAATTAACACAAGTATGTAGGTAGAGGTCGCTATGATGGTGCGACTCGGATGCCAATGCCAATACAAGAGGTAAAAAGAAAGAATGTGTTTGTGAACGAGAGAAGATTCAGCTAGTCAGAAATCCATCTAAAAGAACCCTGTGATAATGGACATTTAAAGTGCCACTGCATATATATTTATATATAGAGAGCGAGATGAAGAGAGAAAGAGAGAGTTATATTTATTCGTAGTTCTGCATAAACCTTGTATATATAAATAGAAAAAATATGTAAACATAAAGATATTTATAAACATTCTAGCAATTATGAATTGTCGTATCGACGGGGTAAATTCGTGGAAACCACGAAAATACGTGGAGACCACGAAAATACGTGGAAACCACGTTTTTTACCTGTTGATACGACGTGGTGTTCCAGATGGGTTGTATTTATCAAACGGTTAATTTCAACACGTCATAGAAACTGATGCAAGTTGTTTTATTCCAAGATAGATGCCATAGATAACTACTTTAAAAGAAACCAGTTACTTTTGTGCGAGTTGGTTAAATCAAAACTAAGTCATTGATAGGTGACAACGGAAGATATATGAAATATGTAAATCTAAAAAAATAACACCTAAGGTTATAACAAATACATATAATTTACGCACATAATAAAAGAGGGTGAAATCTTTCAGGGTTATTTCAGTTCACTTCTGTAACTATGGGGCCTTCCAATCTGAACAAATGTGTAAACAAAGATACTTCTCTAATAAGAGTACACCGGTGGGCGAACGCTTGGAGGACGTCCATTGGTGCGTATCCGGGGATTACTGCACATAGGGGCGAGAGAGCACACAATGAACCATGAAGAATATTTTATTTTGCCACATATTACATAAGTAACATAAAAGCTTATTCAAGACTTAACAAGAAGATTATAGCATTGGTAAATAATATATTGAACAATAATAGTTATATACATTTCGATAATAATTTATTCGGTGGGGAGGTGGGAATAAGCACGCAACTTTTCCCGTCTCTCCAAGCGAGGTGTCTGGACGACCAACCCTGTAGTTTTGACATTGTGCTTTTGGGCAAAAGTGCAGCTATAAGGGGTAATGCCGCTTCGTTAATGACCAGGTGGAGTTTATTAAACTGATATTTTCTTATGTAACTGACTTATTGTGTTTTTTTTAATACCGTTTTTTTAAATTGCATTTTCTGTCTGTCTGATTGCAATCATGCGTCGTGGGAGCGTCGTCGTGGGAGCAAGAATTGGCATCGATTGTTCGACCACTTCCCGTGGCCCAATCGAGCTGAAATTTGGACAGCAGACTTGCCCCGACTAACAATACATCCTATCAAATTTTCAGTTAAAGCAACTTAATAATACTACACTTATGACAATATTCATTTCTTAAAAGGAAAGTATAAGAAAAGTTTTGGTTTCACTTTCAAAATGCCTGTGCAACTTTTTATAGTTTTTCGGCGCAAAGCTAGAAAAAAAAATTATGCGCTAAGATTATTTTTATTAGAAAAATTCATACGGAGTAAGGAGATATTTTTGAGATTTGCGACACAGATATTTTTCTGTACGTTTCATTTGCAGTAGTCAATCAATTATTTAATTACATGATGGTAAACTTAGTTTGTAAATAAAGGGAGTATAATGAAAACTTCGTTTTTATGGTTTTCTTGTTTACGATCTTCCTAACATAACATCGTAAAAATAACTTCAAATATTCAAACATTCATCGCTTAGCATGTTTATAGATAAATAAAATCAAAATTAATATAATATGTTCGAAATATTTTTACAGTAAAACCTTAATTTTCCTAGCAAGTCGAGAATGATATTAATGAACTGAACAATTTAAAGTTAAATGAATAATTTAGTATGAACTAATTTTAATGTATAGATATTCTGTTTGTTTTATTTAGGATTGAAAAGCCTTAACGAAAAAATTAAACTTGCAAATATATTTTGATTAGGCTTTTTAAGGGTTTACCGAATTATATTGTCTTTAAAATAGAAACGGACGACCCGAAGGATCTGTAGTCCAGGGGAGTAACGTATTAGGAGTGAGCCGTAAGGGGGGCACTCCAAAGCTTTGTCCGGGCTCCAGCCACCCCACGACACGCCGACAGCTCAGCGATTGTTCACTGCGGTTCCCCTAAGGGTCATTATCGTGGTGGCTCGCCCGTATACCTGCAATGTCACACGGTAGCACAAATTCTATACTATAGGTACAGGCATCCAGGCACGCGGGTGGTTCGTTAGACGGGACTGCTGCGTCCAATGCTTCCTCGCCACCGAGACCCCGTGGCCTCTCGGCAGTGCAGTGGGTCTAGGCCCCACCCCCCAGGCGTTCGCCCGTCGGTGTAATCTTATTGTGATCGTATCGGCAGGTTTACACAATTCGCCAACTTTGATGCCCATGGGTACAGAAGTGTAAGAGCTTTACCAGAACTTGCTTCTGTGTATTGGGTTCTTCAAAAAAATGAGTTTCAAAATACCTTCCCAACGCCCGTCCACCTCACCCTAAAACAACTCCCTAAAGCCTCTACTTTTATGAAAACAAAACTTAAACTATTAGTTTTGCGAGGAAAATATGTAATAAAAAAAATGCAACCAACTGTTTTAAACAGCTGGATAGTAAGTGAGAGTTCGTTAAACTCAAATCATTTTTTTTTTCTGTTTGCAGAACTGTTAACACTGACGAAAATAAAAGTGTGCTCTAGCGACAGGTAGATGATTGCAAGCTTACACAAGTCGAGGGATAAAACCAGGTAGCACGAATGGAGAGCAGAAACAAATGTGATTTTTTTTTGCGTCTTATTTTCCGCTAAGAAATTGACTAATAGCTTGATCGATGTTAATTAAAGTATTACTGCTTGTACATTTTAGTTAAATCACTAAACCTAGAAACACTAGAGGACAGAAGGGCAAAGAGTAAAGTAGTAATAATACATAAGACATTACATTCTAACTTAGAATTACGACCAGATAATAACCTGTTGTAATGCTGATATAAACATATGATAAAAAAAATATTTTCTTATCCCTTATTCAAGAATAAATGCATATAAATACTCTTTCTTCCGAAGTGACATTCGGGCATGGAATGGGTTGCTTAAAGAAACCAGGAAAACCAGTCACATAACATCATTTAAAACACTAATACAAATGCAGGACTCGGCTTGGATCACGGACGCAATAATCTTCTTTATAGTCTGTAGCATATAAGTTAAGTTCCTTAAATTGAATATAGAGGCCGATGATGACACGCATTTAAAAGGGAGACTGAAGTTATTTTTATCAGTCACTTATTCCACAAACAAAACAACAATAACAACAACAACAACTAATAAAGCCAAAGCTAATCAATTGTTGTGTTTATTCTTGGCTTTTACTTAGGCTTGGCAAAAACGTTTTAAAATAACACAACTTTTCTGGGTTTTTCAAAGTTGATTGATAGTTCAGACAATCCCTTCATTATCCATGTCTGTAAAACATTGGTTCTAATTGGTCGTTGCGCAGGAAACACTAATCTATAATACTAATCGATTGGGCGCGCCAAACCAAAAAAAATTGTAAAAATGTATACGTCAAAGCTGCCATATTTAATTTCTACTATTGCAAAACACTGACCTATTCAAGCTATGCTATAGATATATTTTAAATATATTTACATAATATAAGTTCTACATGTCTATGGTTTAAGACTCCACGATATATTTTCATTTAACAGCCAACAAACAAAAATATAATTTTTTACTCTTAGGCCAATAGACTGCATCTTTGTAAACTTAAGTAAAGTATCCCGTCGGACCATAGTATCCAGAGGGCCGGTTAGGTAAGTTCACCAGTTTCTGTGACCACAGCATACTAAATGACTGTGTGGCCAGCACAAAGGTCAGGTAACCATCAGAGCTGGGTAACTCAGGGACACCCTCCGGACCCGGAAAAAAAATCCTAGACGGCACCAGGACCTTCGGTATGCCAGCCGAACGCGCTGCCGCACGGCCACCGTGATCCTTAAGAGTATGGTGCTCATTTTAAAATCCCTATTGTGCACATTTTATCAACATTTTCCCCATTTTTTCAAATGATGTATTAATCTATTAACCTTGCTATTTACTTATTTTTCTTTATAGCTGGCAAAGTACGAAATCCGTGGTCGGATTTTATATAACAGATAATAAATATAACGGATTTGTTCCGAAAACTTCTTTGTTTTTAGGGGCTGTTAAATAAAAAAAAAAGCAAATATAGATATTTTGCATATTGAGCACTTAGTCAATTTGTCAAGACTTGCCAACAAGCTTTGAAGTTGTAACATTGTTGGTATTTCGTGTCTGATACAATGTTAAGACATCTCTTAAAAGTTGTGACAGTATCTAAATAGTATGTGCCTTTTGTCTCTGAAGTAAACAACATAGCTTATTCAAAGACTATAATAAGATGGATCGCTTGCTTTAATATTTCTGCTATTTGGTGACTCGAATTACTTCTTTTAGGAATTCCCGATTCCCTTTTGCACGGTACACTTCCGTTTTTTTTAAATCTCTATGATTTTCTCAATAAAAAATTAAAATTAAAATTAAAATCGAAAGTTGTATACTGCGGAAACATTTAGGCAAACGTAGGAGCGTAAAAAAACAACTTTATTGGTTGCGTTCGTAAAAAAAAAAAAGAACATATAAGCTATAAAAATAGAGTCAGCGGTCCATCTTATTATAGTCTTTAGCTTAATAAAAGAACCATAAAGCGTCAAGACCAAAGAGACAGTCTGAGCTCACGTAATGAAAGTTTCTGTCAAAAAAAATGTTACGATAAAGTTCTCATGAAAAATATTCATCTAAAACGGTTATTAGGAAGTTGAATTTTGAGCTTGTGATGGCGAGATTATATTTTAGGAAACCTTTCCTGGTCACCGGATGTTCCTTGACGTCAGAAAGATCGGATTAATTCCGATGACGTAACTTGTGACACACGCCAGGGCACATTTTTGGCGTGACTTATCTCCGGTGCCGTGGCCGAGTTTAGAAACCACTAGAAGTAGAAGCACTACCTGTATAGTTCAAATAACATGATTTAGGTGCTGACGCAATCAGGTTGGTATAATGATGTTAACACATCATATTTCATAGTTCATGAATCATTTCCATTCAGTTCAAAATAAGAACCCGGATGGCTAATTGTAAATATTCCATTTCCAGTGGCGTATCCAGGTTTTGATGCTAGGGGGAGCGAACATTTAGGAAAAAGGGCCCACTTTTATAAATTTTTCCAGATTAATAGAATAACTAAGATTTCGTACGTATCAAGTGTTATGAGAAAATCCTGTGCCTCAGGATACACACACTGTATAATAGTGCAATATATTTTTTAACCATTCACGATTTTTACTAGCAACTATTAGTGATGGGAATTTCTGCAAAATTGATTGCATCTACTGCTCATTTTCGGGGTGAGTATCTAGTGTCGAAAAATATTTATAGAATCCATGCGAATGCATCTATAGGACTGAATTCTTCTTCGTTTTTATTTTGAAAGACGAGATAAATCGCCAATATAGACATTTTTAAAAATAGAGTTTCAACATTTTTATTTACTGTATCTATGTGTCTATTACAAAATAGTAATGCGTCATAGGAACGCTCTATTCTTTTCTAATTTTTCCTCTCAGCTATTAAAACACCACGCCCGATGGTTATATCCTTAGCAAACGGAATTGAAAAAAAAAATATTTCTCTTCTTTTCTTCTTTCTTTTAAATTCTGTGGGTATCTTTTTTTTTGGCGAAGTTCATGTAACCATGTTTTCGATCACTACATTTATACGGCCGAGAAGGAGAAAGCCAGCGCGCTTTAAGTCACATAATTACTTTTCAGTGAGTAGACCAGACTTGAACCCCCCCCTTTTTTTTGAGAACGCGAGCGGCGTACTCTTTTGGGGCTCGGAGAACTCTGCTGTGCCCACGCAACACTGATATATAAACGTAAAAGTTAGGCACTAACGGTTAACGGTTCCTGTCCACTCTAAGTTCCTGCTTATGACCTGGTATCCACTAGAAAAGGGGTCGGCAACCTGAGTAATGCGTGCCAAACTTAGCACGCAGAGCGATTTTCAATGGCACGCAAGAGAACTCCAAGAGCTGTTTTATTATTGATGAAAAGAAAAAAAAACAACTATATTTTTCAGTAATATTTAAACTGAGTGAAATCAATTTCACAACATTTAACTATATGTACTTCCCTTAAGATAGATAGTTGGGCTTTTTCAGAAGCACATCGAAGCACTCGAAGCGGAGTTTCAAGACTTTCAAATTGATTTTTTCATACCTAATCAAGCATAACTGGCTTAATCTTACTACGACCTTCTTAAATGTAGATACTTTTTAAAAAAATTAAGTATATGGATATTGGCGATTTTAAAACATAAGCAGTTGAAATTTAAAAATTTAATGAAATGGGCATCGAAATGTGCCAAATTGTTTAAGAGATCAACTCCTCAAAGTTGAATGGACAAATAATTAATGCAGGAAATGTTTACTTACAACTATTTAACGTAAATTAATTGTATACCTCTAATAATTAAATCTTGTAATGAATACCACAACGCTAGTATATGTAAAGAAAAAATAATTAGTCTGTAATATTTGTTTTATTACAAAACATTATTTGTTTGGCATCATTATTGAATCAAATTTAGAATCTTAATTTTAATTAAAGGGAGACAATAAGCTACTTTTATTTTCTCTAATATTTCTAATATTATGTTTTTTAAATTTAATTTTTTTTAAAGACTAAATGGTCTACACATTATAACTTTATAATGACCAAACTGTAAAAAAGTAGATAAAATTGTATAAATATTATTTGATTAATATAATATATGCACATTTTCTGAACATTACATTAACTACCTAGATTGTATGATTACTTTGCATCAATTCCGTTAAACGTCGATTAGATATGGATAATAAGATAGTACTATATGTAATAAATCTCGGCCTTTTGGCTAAGTTCGATCACTCTGGCTTCCACACACAATGTGTAGATCTTCTCCGCCTTGTGCGATTAGATTTTTCACAACTGTGTAGGAGGTCTGAGTTACCCCCCCCCCCCCGAGCTACGGCCCTCATAACTATACGATGCCTAGTAGGCCCAAAGGAGAGGCAAGGAGATCAAACTCCGCCGCGCCTCCTACTGGAAATAAAAAAAAATAAAAAAAAGTAATAAATCTCGGCCTTTTGGCTAAGTTCGATCACTCTGGCTTCCTCACACAATGTGTAGATCTTCTCCGCCTTGTGCGATTAGATTTTTCACAACTGTGTAGGAGGTCTGAGTTACCCCACCCCCCCGAGCTACGGCTCTCATAACTATACGATGCCTAGTAGGCCCAAAGGAGGGGCAAGGAGATCAAACTCCGCCGCGCCTCCTAAAGGAAATAAAAAAAAAAAACAAAAAAAAGTAATAAATTCTCAGTTTAAGTGAGAGCAAAATAATATAGTGAACATTATCAATTGATAAATGTGTACACAATAGTTACCATAAATGTGAAAGTTTGGTAATATATTTTGTATTTGGTATATATGCTAATAAAAAGGATGATAATAACATACACATTATTTTTTAAATTAAATATAAAACGCTTTAACGATTCTCTCTACTGAGTTCAAACTCTTTTGGTCTTTGTCTAGCTACGGATTCAAATTACTTACTTGTCTTATAAGTAAACAAGTATAATAGAGCAGGTTGACTTTAAGGCTGTTGGCACGCTGAATGATTTAGAAATCCTAGCTTGGCACACCATTAGCAAAAGGCTGCCGACCCCTGCTAGAGCCCTCACTTCGTTTCAAATTAAATTAAACTAAAATTAACTAGATCTAACAAGGTTCATTAATTATATTGTAACAAATTAAATTGTTGAAATGCAATTTAAAAATAAATAAATATTAGAAACAGTATAAATTGTGCTACATGGCTTGTTAAAATTATTAAATTATTTGTTCCCGAAAAGGCCCTTTTTTTCAAAAATGGTCGTAGGGGGAGCGGCCGCTCCCCCTGCTCCCCCCCCCCCTGGCTACGCTACTGTCAATTTCGCGTCATGGTCTAGTACAGATGTCGGCAACCTTTTAATATTAATGTGCCAAAGTAGGATTTCTAATTTATTCAGCGTGCCAACCGATTGAAAGTCATCCTGCTCTATACATGTAGAAAAGACGTGTAAAGTCTTCTTAGTGGTCTTTCGCGTGCCATTGAATAATGCTCTGCGTGCCATGTCTGGAACGCGTGAGTAGGTTGCCGACCCCTGGTCTAGTACAGGGGTCGGCAACGACAGAGCGTTTTTCATTGGCATGTGAAATTTTTTAACATGACTTTTGTGTCATCACTAAAATAAAAATTAATTAGGGAAATTTAATTTAAAGGGAGATAATTAATCAGTTTTCTTTGCGTTAAAATGTTTTGATATCTTTTAAATTCTTTCTTTATAAAAATAATAATTATATTTTTCTTAATATCGAACTATAAAATTTAGTTATAAATTATATAAATATTATATGACAAAATAATTTATATTTAAATTTTTGAACATTACATTAACTACTCTCGTTGTATCATTTCTTCGTATCAATCATTATTAACTGAATTTCATTGGAACTATCTTTTCTCAAAATATATTAAATATAATTAAACGAAATTTCACTTAAACTGAAATCCAAATATAATGAGATAATAACAGGTGTTAAAATTATTGTTCACTAACCGTTTACGTGAAAAATCTGTAATAAAGTTTCTATTTTGTTACTAGGGACTATTGCCCAAAAAAAAAAAAAAGATGAATATCACAAACACGTTAATTATAAATTAAATTTAAAACTGTTTAACGAGTTTGTCTATGAAGCTCAATTGCTTTTGACATTGTTCTTGTTAAGGCATTAACAAAATTGCCTTATAAAAAAAATTACAGTAGACCAGGTTATTTTTCAGACTGTTGACACGTTGAATGATTTAGAAATCCCACTATTAGCAAAAGGTTGACGACCCCTGGTCTAGTAAGGGAAGGGCTGAACACTATCAGTAAGATCATTTGACATACAAAGCAAAAAAGAACTGACCTATTGGCGAAAAACTAATAAGCTGAACACGAAATAATTTATTATCTTTGTCTTCTTTTTTAAATCTTGAGATAATTCTAAAACGCCCACTACATCATTATACGGCACGTTGGCAAGGCGTTCGGCTGCCGCACCGAACGTCCATGTGCTCGAATCCTGGTGAGTCTACCTAGCTGTAAGTATTGTACTGGCCACACAATCTCCTAGTATGTCGTGGCCTCAGAAACTGGTGGACGCTGCTTCACCGGCCCTATGGATCAATTTGCTCCGACGGAATACTTTACTTGCTTACATCATTAATTCAAGTGATAGAGAAATGGAATGCAGAAGCAATGTTGAAGGACTTAAATTTTTAAATTGTCAAAATCCTCTTGGATGAACTGGAAGGCAAATCTTTCATTTTTCTCTAATAAGCGATTTTTTTTATAAATTACTTAAAAAACGTTGACTTAGATTCGGACTGTGCATTTGCACACTATCTCCTTGCATGCCAGGAAAACTGAACAAACTAACAACAGTAAATCTGAATTGACAAGTCTTAACGATTATGCGTGCATAAAAGTTCAAAAAGAAGAAAATTTCCGGTCTTATTCGATTATTTGCTTCGAAACATGTCTGTGTGCTACGTTACTGGATGTACGAAAATATGTAGAGTATTAAACTTTATTTCATTTCCAAAAGATGGCGCCAAAAAATAAAGATGGATTGTGAATTTCAGATTTGAAGAATCACCTATCTATAATCCCAAACTATTTGCTTGATGCAAAAGAATTTTCGTGTTGTTGTTTCTTATAACTCTCAGAATTGGTTTTTTTATAATTACTAAGGACGCAACTCTTGACTAACTTATTTTATAAACAAATTCTACATTTAGCCTAACGCGACTAACACTTTGAGTATTAATTATCGCCTACTCACTTTTGACGTTAAAAACGGATTCCTCATAACTAATATTGTAGCTGTTGTATATTTCTAAAAGACAACAACTAGCTGTCGATGTTGAAATCAATTGTCAAACAGCACCAAAAGCATGGTTTTTGTTTACGAAAATGGCGGTAAATTTCACCGGAAGATCACGATCATACCAGTTCAAAAGGTCACACCTAATTAAGACTAATCAAATAGCGTTTTCATTCTGTTTCATTTTTTTAAAATATATTTTAGCTTGTTTCTGCCCAGCCCAACTCCTATTCTCTGTGACTCTGCTTCATGTGTCTGTGTAATGTCTGCGCAAAAAAAAAACAACAAAAAAAAAAACAAAAACAAAACAAATAATCAACATAAACGCTTGAAACAATAATGGGCCTCTCTGGTCAATGTTTGACCGTGACTGGTTTAACTCCCTTAGACAGATATAGATGAGCAGCTTTAGGATCATCACTAGACAAACGGTCCTTAATATAAAATTAAAATAAACGTTTTCAGAATCAATGTTGAAAACTGACTACAAGATACGTTTAAAACTTTTTTTTAAAGATTTAAATACTTACATGTGTGTATATATATATATATATATATATATATATATATATATATATATATATATATATATATATATATATATATATATATATATATATATATATATTTATATTTATATATATATTTAATTGTAGAACTTTTAATAGCATAATTGTGTGGTGCGCAAGCAATAGAACGTTGGAGCACTATGACTATGACTGATTTTGTCAGGGCATATGTACGACTCTACTTGAGCGATAGTGTTAGTAAACAAGACATTGACATCTGAGTTGTGAAAAAAAATATCGTAGTTCCATTGGCTTCAAATTTGGTTTCCAATTTCTTTTTGAAGACTTATAATAGTGTTGGAGCCATAGGAGACTAAATAATAGCTCATGTTGAACGAATCATCATCATCATCTTTTTTTTACATGGTTGCGGAAGTGTCCCAGCTATACAACACAATTAATGTCTTCGCGTGCTTTAGATACACAACAACTTGTTATTAAGTTTACCTTTTGCTCCACTCCTTGATCAACCCCGTCTGTTTATGTTTCTTATTCTCACAACATTTGTGAAATTTGCCATTTGATGTAGAAATGTATCTTCTAATTTCTATATCATTTCTGGTTTTCGTATATTTAAGTAACACATTCATAAATCATTTATAACACATGCAGTCGGTAGTTAAGACTAGGCTACTGCCTTACTCGCATTAATTAAAGTAAACTAAAACAAAAGTAGTGATGTTAATATCGTTGTTGTTTTTTACTCAACACCGATTTTCGATTCTAGAAATCCGATTTTAAACCGTTTTTTTTTTCGGTTTGCCCCCAATTTGATCTATTTCTGTGCTAGAAGGAGTATTATTGTCTTATAATTTACAGATGTCACTTTTATATCTAAGAATTTTGCCTTCGACCCGTTTGCGTGGTTTCAGACTAGTCTTAAATTTTGTCAACAGTTTCAAATTAGATTAAGTTATAAATTTGCCTGAATTTTTTGTGCACCCCATTCCATGCCCAATAAAAAATCCACTCCAGGATAAAAAGAAAACATATGAATTCGCCCAAGCATAATATGAATAAGAAAACCGTGATTTTTATTTTATTTATGTATATCACTGAGTTTTTTATTCAAATATTATGTCGTGTTGTTATAATTCAATGCAGAATATTATATACAGATGAATGAATTCTAATATTTTACACATTTAGTGTATTAACAATATTTCTCTAATATTTCACTACATTGGACGAGAAAGTCAGTAGCGTACACCAATAATACGGAATACATACAAATGTGGTAATTTTGTCCGTATTTCACAAATAAGACAATTATAACAAAAACCTTAAAAGGGGGTATAATTTGTATGTATATTTATTCATTGCATGCTCATATGAATGACCGAATCCTTTCTTCTGCTCAACTGGCCGTAGATCACGTGGTCATACGGGTCATTTCACATGGAAATAAAGTCATTCATTTTGGAAAAAGATTTTTCTTGTGTACACTGGTGCTTTTTTTTATATATCATTCCATTTATTTACACAGACATATACTTTCAGTTAAAAGGACTGTAAAGAGAATAGACGTATATTTACGTCCTTTTCTACATAGATAGTGAACTTAAGCTTACACGTTTCCTTAGACTTGACATTCAATGGCGATTGTGGAGCAAATACAATGCATCGAGATCATAAATACTTTTCCAAGCACGCACAATGAACAATGAACAATATTTTATTTGTCAAATAGCACATAAGTACACTAAAGGCAAGGAAACTTCTTTTTTTGTGTGTGTGGTCATTTGACAGGAAACATAAAAATCTTCCATTACCAAACTTACATATACATGGGAAGATTACGTGGAAAAGAAGGTGGACGAGGAAAGGGCGAGGTACATGGAACAAAGACAAAGAGAAATAATTTATGCTTAAGATTTGCAGATATAACTTCATATTTGGGTGTATTATTTTTGTACAATAATATATTTGCTTCTAACTCTTCAAGCATAATATTGGCGAGTCTTTCAATAACAGCGAACTATCGTTTGCATTTTCATGGATTCATTGCAGTCTAGACGTATGTGCATAATTCAGTCATTTGTTTATTGGTGTTTGTCATTAAACAAATTGGACACGGTGGTCGAGCGGCAGAGTGTTCGACTGGCGATCAGAATTTTCGGGGTTCAAATCCTGCTGCAGGCTACGCATTTTTCCCGGGACATGAGGGTGCCCCTGAGTCTACTCAGCTCTGATGGGTACCTGACACTAGTTGCGGTAAAGTAAAGGCGGCTTGGCATTGTGCTGGCAACACATCCCTTTCTATGCCTTGGCCACAGAAACTGGTAAACGCTTCTTTACCAGCCTTACGATGATGATGATGAATTAAACAAATATTACACACAAAAAAACAACAACAACACATCATCAACAAACTATGGAAAAAATAATTCATGACAAATATATTGAGTTCTGAGTTGCATATAGCAGACATGAGACAAAGTTAAATATACAATATTAAATCCATTTTGAAATGAACATGAAATAAGAGTCTAAGATGATACGAGTTCCAACAGTTATCTTAATTAAAATTTCACAATTACATTATTAAAAAAAAAACATAAAACCACATTCGATAGCATCGCCGAACAATGTGGCCAGCGAGGCAGAAACTTGATACAAAAATAATTTTCAATAGAATTGACAGACAATAGAATTAATTTAACATGGCGAAATCGGTCACGTGCAAAAACAGAATAGAATTTTATCTTAAAGTATTTTCCCACATTTTTCCCAAGTAAAATTTGACCGTTTTCTGTTAGCAAATGGGAAAATACAGAAATAAAGTGCTTTGTATTATAGCTGCTTTTAGCTGGGTGAGATCGTAATGTGGGTGTGAGAAGAAGTTCTTTTGTCTAAGCACAAAAATTGTTAAATAACAAAAGGTTGCCTAATGTTACAATTATAAATTAATATTTGAAAAAGAGTTCTCCGGTAATAAAAACCTTTTTTGATCCCCTTTTTAAAAAAAATACTAGAATTCTTAAACTTTAACAGAGTTCTCCGCCCTTGTGCTAAATCCATTATTATTGGTCGTCGTTGTTTTATGAAAAACTTTTTTTTTCTTTGTTCAGACTAGAACAATAATCATGTTTTGGGTCTTACAAACTTGATCACACCAAAGTACACCTTTACACACCGTTATTTTATTATTTTAATTTGGGGGAAGTGTGTTGGGTGAGGACATGGATGAAATAGTTTGAGAGTCGATTACTAGAGGGAGGAAGAAAAATAGTAAAGTAGTAATAATACATAAGGCATTATTAAAATCTAATTTAGAAATACAACACAATAATAATCTGTTACAATCCTCAGATAAATACAAGGACAAACTAACGTTCCTTATCTCTTATGTGAGAACAAATGCACATACATTTTTACCAGAACCCATATAATAATTTCTTTTTTTTTTTCGGATATGACGAATAGAAAAATTTCCAAAAGGCTCAGACATTACTAAAATGCATAATATAAAGTATTGAAACGAAAAAGTTTGTCTTTAAAAGGTTGTTGAATTACCTTGTTTAAGCAATTTAGAATTTTTGATTCTTAAAGTTTATATATGTTAGGACGCATAATTATTATAATTACCTAATCTAATAAAAATACATTTATAGATCTATGGAACATTATTTATTATGTCACCAAAAATGTATAGCTTTATATTAACCCTTCCCGTACCGACCTACTTCTATTTATGCTGCCTCCAGTTCCGCTATATACGCGCCCGGGACTGTGAGGGTTAAAATTATATATTTGCTCTACATACTAACTCTTCAAGAAACATGACTTCAATTTAAAACATTATTATTATTCTATTTAACAGTTATGCATTTTCAGTGGTTAAATATTAACTAAGTTGTCGCATTAGTATTTTAGGCGAGCGTAAGTAATAGATACAATGAATATAATATATCAAAGTATGAGCCATCAGGGCAACTGCGCTCTTCTTCACATTCACTCCTTAAAACTTCCAGTGTGGCTAGACACAAAAAGAAGTACCTAGGAGTGCGCTCATTTGAATCTGTGGCGCCTTCTTTATGGAACAGTTTAACTAAGACACTGATAGAATCTGAGCCAAGAGAGTCTTTTAAAAAGAACTTAAATACTTTTCTATTTGGCTAGTCAGGCTAGTGGATGTTTGCCTTACATACTGCCAAGAGCGATCTGAGCATGCTAAATTTAATAGCATGGATAGAGTAGACTGCTCTAACTTCGACCGATTAAATTACGAACGGCAACAAACTCGTTTTCCTTTTTGCTATAAATCGGCAACCAATCATGATTGCGATTTTATTTTTTCACCGTTGTTTCGTGTATTTTTTACTGATTGGATGGGTACTAAACTTTTTAGCCAAAAGTTTTAAGGAATACAAAAAAATGTCCCCTATTTTCCCTACCCGCCCAGCTTTATTATATGTATCTAACTTCGACCAGGGTTGCTCTAACTTCGACCGGGGTTGCTCTAACTTCGACCGGGGTTGCTCTAACTTCGACCGGGTTGCTCTAACTTCGACCGGGGTTGCTCTAACTTCGACCGGGGTTGCTCTAACTTCGACCGGGGTTGCTCTAACTTCGACCGGGGTTGCTTTAACTTCGACCGCTTTGTTTTTCTTTTTTTTTCTAAAAAAAATATTTTTCAAAGGCTAATTAAAAAACAGTATGTAGTTTGTCCTATTTCTTTGCTATATATATTTTTTTAACAAATAAATAACTAACGTTTAATGCATTGTGAAGCGATACACTGTATAAGGGCCTAATCAGAAAAACAAGAAAATAGTGCGTCAGTTCAAAAAAAGACAATGGTCGCAGTGTAAGCGTCTGTTTAACGGTGTCGTCTGCAAAAAACGGCTAAAAATAGACATGATATTTTTAGACTACTTTTCCCGCCCTTCAATCGTGAGACGATAAAAATAAAAATGTATTAACCAATCATAATCGTTATTTTTAAGACTGTTTTTTCTGCGCCCTATAGAGAAATCGGTCGAAGTTAGAAACTGGTCGAAGTTAGAGCAGTCTTGCCTAGAAGTGCTATACAAATGACTATTATTATTATTATTATTATATAATATTTTATTATAAGGTAACCTCTTCCAAATTAAAAATAAAACAAGATTATAAATCCATATATATTATAACAAGTGAGAGGACAAGAAATTACCCATAGCCCCCCAACAAAAAACAACTGTCTTTTGTCCACTATATGGTAACAATTACACACTTCAGAAAGCGAGATAATTAGTTGTGTCCAGCTTTCTCAGATGAAAGGCTTCTTGTCTGAGAAAGCTCTTGTAGGGGGGTAGTATGTAAAGGGAATAGTAGAATTTGGTGGGTGGGTGGGGCACCCGAATGTACAAAGAAGATAATTAGCCCCACAGCCCCTCCACACACACACACACACAGAGGTGTCTCACGTAAGATTTTCGGTTCTGTAACTTCCGTCTGACATGTTTCTAGGCGCCTTGTGCAACTATAGTCGTACCAGGATCCGGGGAGGATACTATATTAATTAATGCCCAATGTTACGCCATCGACGAGGAAGAAAATAAGAGTTAGAAATTGATGTATGTCTCTGTATGTCTCTGTATGTCTCTGTATGTCTCTGTATGTCTCTGTATGTCTCTGTATGTCTCTGTATGTCTCTGTATGTCTCTGTATGTCTCTGTATGTCTCTGTATGTCTCTGTATGTCTCTGTATGTCGCTGTATGTCTCTGTATGTCTCTGTATGTCTCTGTATGTCTCTGTATGTCTCTGTATGTCTCTGTATGTCTCTGTATGTCTCTGTATGTCTCTGTATGTCTCTGTATGTCTCTGTATGTCTCTGTATGTCTCTGTATGTCTCTGTATGTCTCTGTATGTCTCTGTATGTCTCTGTATGTCTCTGTATGTCTCTGTATGTCTCTGTATGTCTCTGTATGTCTCTGTATGTCTCTGTATGTCTCTGTATGTCTCTGTATGGCTCTGTATGGCTCTGTATGGCTCTGTATGGGGCTTGTGTGTCATCCCTAAATTATGGACGCAGTTATAAGAAAAGAAAAAAATAATATACAAAGCAGCAAATTTGATGTATTATACATGTATTACTTTATGTAATCTATTATATATCTTAATGGGCTGTACACATTTTTTTTAATTTGATGACACAAAGTGAGACTAACAGTTTTGAAAAATGTATTATAATTAAGTATTCAATTAGACATGCATCGTTTAATTGCAGCATAAGTCTAAGGAGCTTTATATTTAAGCTTTGTAATGCTTTACTGAATTTACCCAAGCTAAGGATAATGTGAAATTTAGCTTTTGATCATAGAGTACCGTAACACCCTTAATGTACGCTTTAAAAATAATGGGAAACTATGTCAGTCAGGTGAGGTCAATAAGGATGAAATAATAATGGGAAACTTTGTCAGTCAGGTGAGGTCAATAAGGATGTAAAAATAATGGGAAACTTTGTCAGTCAGGTGAGTTCAATAAGGCTGTAAAAATAATGGGAAACTATGTCAGTCAGATGAGTTCAATAAGGATGTAAAAAGGCTGCACTGATCTTGCCTTTTAGTTTCACCTTACCCTATCCCACAACCCGAGTGAGAATCGCTGTGGCACCATGTTTTGACAGTTTGATAAATTCGTCTCGGTCCTGCACCGCCCTCTGGGAATCTGCAAGTTACGAACCGGTCCACTCCCTGATTTCATCCCCACATCGTCTCTTCTGCCTGCCTCTCTTTCTTCCACCATGCACTGTGCCCTTTAGATCTTGCCACATGCCCGTGCAATCTGATTTTTTTTGTATGCAATTAATGGCGCTGAGTAGATCATCGTAAGTTTCGATGACGTTGATGTTTTTGTTTATAAATACTAAAACTTCATAGACATAAAACCATGGTGAAAAAATGTGTTTCGTGAATCATTGTACCACAAACTCGTTATATTAGCTGCCATTTTGTATTCTTTGCAAATACTATATAAGAAAAACATATCTTTACACGTTTTTTTGTGTTTGTTTTTGATACAAGCAAATGAAATAATTTTCTTGTATCATGGAATGCAGAACTGGGTGAATTCGCTGGAACCGGGTTTGCTTTTTCAGAATAAGTACCCGGTTGTAGACCTGGTTCTGTGAAAATTTTGAATTTTTTCAAGAAAAAATAATTAAACCCAGTTGATTTTATATAATTGAAACTCAAAATTTAATCAAGTTTACTGAATACAAGTAATAAAAAATTAATAATATAGCAATAAAAAAATGTAAATGACTCACTTCTTTTGGGTCTTCTTAAAGTTCGATAGTAAAAAGAAACGAAACCTGCAAACTTCCAAATTTTAGCTTGTTTATTGCAAATTGAAATCAAGATCAATTTTAATGGATTTTAAATTCCATCAGTCATACCCTAATTTTCATTGTGTAGCAAATTGGCCGAATTGTTTTTTCTATGCATAGATATAATAGATCTAATAATACGGCGATAGTTATAAATTAAAGGAACTCATTAGTTCATTAACATTAATAACGTGTTAAGGTTAACGTTTTTGTCATTTTCATTTTTGTTCTGCATTTCTTTAGCAAATCCTAAGTTTTTATTAATATAAACTTTCAAATTGTATGTTTTTGTCCAACGATATATTAACACAATTTGGAAAATGAAATTATTTTGTGATTTTTTTTAAATTTCTTTTTTTGAACTTTGTTACATTTAAATTGCATACTTGGAACCGGAACCGGGCTTCAGGGCCTCATTAGAAGCGGGTTTCCTATTCTCGAAAATATCCGTGTTACCCGGGTAATTAGTGTGATACCGGACATTTTCACTAATGTTTGTAAAGCCGAGAGTTCGGCTGGCGTACCGAAGGTTCTGAGTATGAATCTTGATGAAGGCTAGGATTTGTTCCCATGTCTCTAGGGTTTCCTTGAGATTTCCCAGCTCTGATGGTTACCTAACGTTTGTTAGGAAAAAGTAAAGGCGGCTGGTCAGTGTGTGCCTTGTGCTGGCCATACAATCTCCTAACATGCCGTGGCCACAGAAACTTGTGAACGCTGCATCTCTGCCCTTATGGGTCAAACACGTGTAAACTGGATACTTTTGTACTTTATAGAACATGGAAAAAAGTTTTTTAAGTTTTTCATTTCCGAATAAAAAAAATGAAAGACTGAAGTTCAAATTTACAGAGAAAAGAATGGTTGAAATGAAAAATGAGAATTGACCATAATGACCCACATATATTAATAATAAAGGCTTAATTTTATATGTGTTAAATTGATATACACAAGAATAAAAGATAAAAAGATATAGATTGAGGGAGCGAGTTTTAGCGATTTTACAAAGAGATATTAATAAGACTTTTTACAATTTCTTAAAAGTATGTTTGGTTTTACTCTTGCGTAGATGTCTGAATGTCTTTTATTATATATATATATATATATATATATATATATATATATATATTTAGATATATTTAGATATAATAGATATAATAGATAAAGTTTTAATAGGCATATCGATTTCCGTTCATACTATATTAATGACTGGTAAATAATATATGCCGTATCTGCTGCCGTGTTGAATAAATAATAGATTTATTTCTGTGCCCAAATACATTTTATTCAATGGCTATGATACATCGATGTTATTTCAGCCATCGTATGCTAATTCCATAAATAAAATACGAGGAACAAAAAAACAAAACAATAGGAAAGAAAAAAAATGTCATTGAAATTAAAATTCTCTATAAATATCTGCATTTTCCAATGTTGATTCTTAACTACTTCTGTGACATAGGGCGTATGGGATGCCGACCCATATAATTTTAGAGACACTGATCGATCTTGCCATTCTAAAAAAAAAACAAGGCTAATCTGCCTATTGAGGAAACAATGTAGTGTGTCATCAGTTTGCTTTCAGGACACGTTAATAAATGATTACAACATAAATAATGTCTTATTTTTTGTCTTATGCCGCGGTTTTTTAAGTTTATCTTAAAGCAAAGACGATAATTCAAACAGAAACGAATGTTTTAATTTATCAGCTTCGTTTTTCGCATTTTACGAGATTGTAAAAGATTCTGTGGTATGGGATTGTGTGGCTAATATAACGTGAAATTTTACTTTTGAACGTTCGGAAATGTTCATATTAATGTAAGTAAAGCACCCGTCGGACCAAATGATCCATAGGGCCAGTGAAACAGTGTTGACCAGTTTCTGTGGCCACGGCATACTAGGTGATTGTGTGGCCAGCATTTCGCACAGCGATTTTACTTATTATCGAGTAGACCAACGATTTGTGATAAGACCTGCGCAATTCATTGCAGAAATTAATGGATTAGATTTAAATTATTAAGGAAGCCGTCTGTGAGTTAACCTACTTCACGGTAACCTGATGATAAGTATATATATAATCTACATTCTTTAAAGTGGATGTAATGATAAGTAAATAGTATGTGATATAACCAACTTTCCATTGAAGAGATATACATATTTAAAAAAAGATATAAAATCGGAATTCCGCTTTATGTATAAATACAATAGTTGTTTAATTGTTTAAATAGAATTAATGTCATCTGTATTAAGGGTAGCAATGGTTAAAAAGTTATGTCATCCTTTGTTATAATGTGACGATCCAACAGTAATAAGATCAACACACAAAGACCTTTAGGGCGTACATGACTTATCAGATGTTGCTAAGATGGGATAACACTCAGGAGCATTTCTTCCTACACATTTTGGCCATTAATATATTTATACATTCTTAAGGCGTATACAATCTCTCAGGGACACTGTAGAAGGTCTTCGTCGGTGAGGCCGTCAGCGAAGATGCTGGTTCTACAAAGATTGGACAAAAGCTGCAAATGAAAAGCTCAAGATAGGCGAAAATGGAGAAAGATGACTGCAGATGTGTCCATTTGTGCCCCCACAACGACCACAATAGTCAATGGTCTGATGATGATGAAGATATTGATGATAATTACTCTTTAAGAGTTCATTCCTTCGCCTATAATCTGTGTCAAGTAGATTTTTTGTTTTTAATCCACCCATGCACACTATCATCTGTCTGTCCGCGCAGCCATTCACCATCCCTCGACAACATGAAATATTGGACAGGGCTGCAGTTGACTCAACTTTGACAACCGCTCAAGATAGGCAAAAGTGGAGAAAGTTGACTGCTGTGGTTTTCATTCGCCTCCCCCATCCCCCACACCTAGCACAAAAGTCAAGTGATTGATGATGGTTGCCTAAATATTATCCAGTACAATTAGTCTACATCTTATCGAACTTTTTTAAAAACAATTTCACTCATTAGTTTTTGTATGCGACAATATCGAGCATAAGCATTTATATTTCTATAAAACAATATAGCTTCTTTTTTCTTGTTAACTTTGTTGGAAAATAAAAGTTTCTAAGTAAAAATTAGTCTAATTAAATTTTCTGCTTACTTTTCTAACTCACGAACATATTGTTATTTGAGATTCTACTAAATTTGAAACACTCCTAATTCCATTTCTTTTTTGGTCTAGACATATGTTGTATTGCCCTGAGGCCGAGTCACATTTTTAAAATTTGAATAATGGAGTGTAAAACTGAATTCTAAACTAATGTGTTTGTCACGCAAATGAAGAAAAACGATGATGCATCTTTTTCTTTCAAAATTAACTCACAGTCTAATCTTGGTATTTTAACTCAATCAAAAAACAGAAAACCAACTGAAAACAGATGATTATATTCGTATTTCTTTCAAACTCATTTTATTCACAAGAATGCAAGTATTTTCTTTGCAACTAGCTCCGAACCATCGTTTCAAATGAAACTCTTTCTCTTTCTTCCCCCCCCCCCGCTGATTTATTAAGACGTTAAGACGGATGATGCTCATTGTTTAGTTCGGTCACGTGATATGTAGTTCTATTTTTAAGAAAATCTCCAGCATCGTAGCTTGAATAGCTTTTTAACACAATGCTAAGAGTAAATGCGCACTTCAATCTAATTTCTCACTGTTTTTTTAAAAAAAAAGTAAAAAAAATAATTGACATTTCAAACAATAAAAGGGGCAGGCATGAAAATTCGACCTCTAAATTCTTCCATTTCTTTTTTTTTTTACTTGAAAGAATAACAACAACAAAAAAAAAAACAACTTCATCTCATTTTATAAACAAATATTTGAAATAGAGCTGGTCAGGTGAAACGTCACAGATCGCAGGACGTCACGAATTATTTTTAGATTCGGACAACCATAGGCGACCAGTACACGTGGTTCTTAGTGTCCGCAGGAGACACCCGGATGAAACAATCTACTTTGCTTTTGTCGTCATTTCGTCGTCATTTCGGATCAACTCTATTACCAATGATGCATTTGAATTCAGCACGGTTAGCCGCCATAGATATGTAGCTATTTACTTAATCTGTTCCTTCTCCCTTTTAACCGTGTCATACATTTCCAAGACTTGAGGACCCCCCCCCCTTTTTTTTTTCTTCTTCTCTTTAGAATTAAGATTTAGAGTAAAACACCAACAAGCCGTTTCTGTCCCCAGCTTATGTCAGATATCCACCAGAAGAATGGTTTAGAGCAGGGGTCGGGAACCTTTTGATAATAGTGTGCCAAAGTGGGATTTCTAATTTTTTCAGCGTGCCAACAGACAAAAAGTCCTCCTGCTTTAGCACTCAATTTCTAATATAATATACTTGAGTAGTATTTTTTTAGGAGTTTTTCGCGTGCCATTAAAAATCGTTCTGCGTGCCAAACTTGGCTTGCCGAACCCTGGTTTAGATTCTGGGACACCAGCCAATAAAAACAAGTAATTTATTTTAATGTCATTAAACTAGATTTGAACAAGAGAAATTTGGAATGTCAAGACAACTAACTGACGCTACATTATGTAAACAATTTACGATTTCAGAAATACAAAAAATAGTGCTGAAAACCAATTCTATTCTGTCTATTTCGCTACAACTTCTAAAACTAATTTTAGCCTCACCTTTTTACTTATTAGCACTTAAAGTAAATTACAATATAAAATGGCAAGACCGCAATTGTTTTTTTGTTTTTTTGTTAGTTTGTTTAATTTTTACTTCCTGTTTTGTCTTTTATCAAGGGGAATAAACAGCCACATAAAGAAATTCCTTTGATTATAAATAACATTAGTTTTTCCTATTCTTTTCCCTCTAGCATTCTCTTTAAAAAATCTTAAATAGAACAAGATTGTATAACAGAAAACTTCCAGGGCTAATCAAATGTAAAAAGCCTCTGTAATAAAAAATTTATAACAAAAATTCTCTGGAATCGAAAATTGTTAATAGTTTGAATTTTGTAAGTATAAATGGAAAAAAAAAAGCAACAGTCCAGAAACACACAGAATGGTTTTAGGTAAAAAAACAAAACAACAACAACATTGTTATTTTTTATATAGTCTAGAATATCTTATTTTTTAAACTGACACATAAGAAAAAAATAATTATCAAACTTGTTCTGTAGCTAGAAAGTGGGACGACCCTTTTTTTTTCGTCACTGCTGTACTGGATATTTTAAGCTATGTCATTTTCTAATTTATCCACACATAAAAAAAAATTACTTGAGAACAAACAACAAGAAAGAAAGAAACAAAGTAATGAGATAAAAAATGCATGACGAAGCAACAACTAGAGAGTCAAAGTAAAAAGAAAATGAGAACGTTTGCCTTTAAAAGATATTTACATTGAACTGCATCTTAACTGAACTGTATTCACAACTGACAAGAGTAACACCATTAGTCAAATCCCTAATCCTAGAAACATTAGAGGACAGAAGGGCAAAGAGTAAATTAGTAATAATACATAGGGCATTAAACTCTAATTTAGAAATACAACCCTATAACAGCCTGTTGCAGTGCTCAGGTAAACGTAAGGACGAAAAACACTTTCCTTATCCCTTGCGAGATAACAAATGTATATAAGTGGACTACTCTTTCTTCCCGAGTGGCATTCGGGCATGCAATGGGTTGCCCGAACAAACCAGGGAAAACCAGTAACCTAACACCCTTTAAAACATTAATAAAGATGCATTAGCACAGTGTTCCCTAAATGCAGAAAATGCATGTAATGTACTGAACATTCAAAGAATTGGAACGAAGTGACGAGAACACTCGTTGATGGCATCAAATCCTGGAGGGTAATCCCGAGGTGGCTAGGTAAACTGCCAAGCAGGATTTAAGGTCATAGGACTAGCAAAGCAAAATGGTCACAGTGGCCGAGCCGGCAGCAGCTGGTGATCCAAAGGTCCTGGGTTCGAATTCTGGTGAAGGCTAGGATTTGTTCCCGGGTCTGGAAGATGTCACCGAGTCTATCCAGCTCTGAAGGGTACCTGACTTCAGTTAGGGTAAAGTAAAGGCGACACTTTGGATCAATTTGGTCCAACGGGAGACTTTATTTTACTAGTAAATCAGCGTGAACAGGTGCAGTTTGCCTTATACTACAAGAGGATAGCGTGGCCAGTACTAGTTATTTAAATACACCAAAGGTCAAGAGTCAAGGTAAATATAACCAACGAGATCTGTAAAATGAAACAAAAAGTATTATTTTTCTTTGAACACCCCCCCCTCTTACTATTCTAATGTGTTTTTTTCTCCCAACTAAGTTATTATTTTAATTTACTAGCCCTGTATGTCTGTCTGTATGTCTGTAGCTCTTGTCTATTCCATCCAATTTAATGATGGCGAGCACTGCCTCACGTCCAACTTGTGCGAGTATTAAGAAGTGATTTGAAGGGTGGGCGGAGGAGTGGAAACCAAAATCGATAAGCACAATCCTACTCCAACAATCCCCAAACTAGAGACGACTCTGCTGTTCCAGCTTACAATTGTTGAATAGCTAGAGATCGGCAACCTACGGTGCGCGTGCCAGACTTGGCACGCAAGGCGATTTTCAATGGCACGCGGTTGACCCATGAAAAAGACAATTCAAGAATCTTCTACAAGACAAGAGCAGGATGACTTGAGTCTGATGGCACGCTGAATGAATAGGCAATCCTACTTTGGCACACTATTATGAAAAGGTTGCCGACCCCTGAGATAGGCCATGCCTATGATTCCTATTTGCATATAAGACAAACGTGTTTGATTTCGGTGTTTGACGGGAAAAGTTCCAATGCCTTATCATGTCGTTTTATAATTGTGTTGCATCATTTTTAATCTTATAGCGAAATCCTCACACAAAAGGTGTAATGGATATGTTATCTAACCAATGTTGTGCTTGTGAATCCTTGTTTTGTGAGCCATGATTCTTTAAGACAGGGGTCGGCAACCTTTTAATTATAGCGTGCCAAAGTTGGATTCATGAATCATTTAGCCAAGTGCCAAGTTTGGCAGGCGTGCCGTAGGTTTCCAATCCCTGCTTTAAGAAACCCTTTTGGAAGTAGAATGGGGATTAAAAAATGAGATAATGGGCGTTTAAATAATTTATGACTTTTATTTCTTAAGATCTTCGACCCTTCCCCCTCCCCAGCTTCTACCCCCTCCATTTTCCATTAAAAGAATGTGTTAAATGTAATTTTATTTTTATCCATGTCGTTCTAAAGCTTACTGGACTCACTGGGGACCTTGAGTGGCTTTAAGCACTCATTCCTTTTTTATTGAAGTTCATGTTAGAGCCTCAATCTGAGGTAGATAATTTTTAAAAACATCCATCTACGTAAGCCTTGGATTTTTGCTTAATTAATCCAAAGAACTCTATCGTTATAGGTGGTTGTGACCGTTATTTTGTAATTACTATGTATACAACTCTCAGGGAGATCACATTATATAATTATAATCAATGAACAAACTGCCGGCTTGTAGTAAAAATGAGAACTCAATATTTAATGCAATTTATGTACAAGATGAATTCAAATACACAACAGTTCTATAGCCTAGTCTAAAACACGTCTTTCCACTACCAAATTCTTAGGTCGTCTGTCTTTATCTCCCAATGTACGCTACGTTTTAATCTAACTCCCACGTCATTGTTTTTATCGTAAAACGTCACTCGTTTATTCTATACATTAACACCGGATTAGAGATTATACAAAATTATGTCCCACTAAAACAACCATATATATTTTAAATCATCACATTCCCCCATCGACCCTTTAAATTTGTCATACAAATTTCTATATAAAAAAAATCCTTATCTCCGTCAAATACTTTGATAAAATATATATGTCTTCAATAACTAGAACTATATGAAAAATTACAATTATCCCATTTTATATCAAAACATGTTATGCAACACAAATAACATATAACAAAACTAACGTATTCATCAATATATGTTAACCAATAACTTTCACTAATAGGTCCATAATACATATAATACATATAGGTCCATAAAGTTCCACAGTATATCCTGTCCTGTATTGATGAAATACCCAAACCAATAGTATAAATATCATCAAATCCGAAAACATAACAGTTCATACTGGTCCATGTAATATCATTGCAACCTTCCTCTTCTGAACGTCCAACAACACATTCATTGATTATTTCCTAAGTCCTTTGTAGATTATCCATCCTGTAGAGTTTCAACACCTTGACAGAATAGTTCCAATAATGTCACACAATAATTACCATGCAATGTTCACAGACACATCTCTAGAATTTACCATTGAATACTTCCACAAGCTGTCTGTCTATAAGCAATATAGTGTTGACATTAGTCATAAACCCAAAATAATGTACCATGTTGATTTGTTGATTCCTCCATATGTTGATGACATGACCTTCATTCCGCGTTGACAATGTAAATGTATTTCACTAATGTGACGACATGACCTCGATTCTATGTTGATAATGTCAATGTACCTTGATATAGCGATGACAAGACCTCGATTCCATGTTGATAATGTCAATATACCTTGATATAGCGATGACAAGACCTCGATTCTATGTCAGCACCATAAATGTACTCCTCATATGATGTCTTCATGTTTGCGTTTGATATGGTGTCCATAAAAACCGTTCACGATAATGTGAGGACGTGATAGAACATCTCTCACTTACAAATGGTACGTTGTGTTTGAATCACCATGCTTCAGTTGTAGAACCATTTCTCATCCAGAACCTTTGGAAAAAATCAATATTTCATTAACACCGTATCTATACTTTATATTTACATAAAAAATAATTTTAACCGCGTTCCAACTGGTGATTACGTATCAAACAGCACACCTTAAACACCACATCTAGACAACAAATCAGCCAATATATTATCAACCCCAGGTATATTTTCCACAGTAAAACTGTATGCCTGCAGTATAAGTGACCATCTTGCTATCCTACTGTTGTTTAACTTGTTCTGATTTATAAAGGACAAAGGCTTATGGTCAGTCATAAGAATAAACCTTGTACCCATCAAGTACCTTGCCAATTTAGTAATACACCAAACCACACCAAGAGCTTCCCGTTCTACTGTTGCATACCTAACCTCAGCCTCACTTAATTTCCTGCTAATATACTGAATCGGGTGTAAGACATTGTCATGATATTGTCCCAAAATTCCTCCCAAACCAACCAAGCTTGCATCAGTCAAAACCACAAATCTTTTTTTAATGTCTGGTAGTCTTAATATAGGTTGTCCAGAAAAAGCAACCTTTATCCTATTTAATGCCATTTCACACTCCTGAGACCAAATTATTTTAATTGGGCTTTTCTTTTTAATAAGTTCAGTCAACGGAGCTACCATCTCTGAAAAATTAGGAATAAATTTCCTATAAAAATTACATACACCTAGAAGACTCCTCACTTCTTTTTTATTTCTTGGAATGTCAATTTTAAGGATTTTAGTAATATTCTCCTCCAATGGCCTAATGGTGTTGTTGGATATCTTGTGTCCCAAAAAAGTAATTTCTTTCATGCCTATTTCTAATTTGTTTGGTTTAATTGTCAAATTATGTTTTTCTATAATTTCAAAGATATCATTAAGACTTTTAAAATGATTTTCCCATGTATCATTGAAAACACATATGTCATCCAAATAAAATATAGTATCCTTCCTATGTCCTAAAATCATACCCATCATCCTATTAAAAGTTGCAGGAGCATTCACCAATCCAAAACTCATCACCTTCCATTGATATAACCCCAATGGAGTAACAAAACTTGTAAATGGTTTAGCTCTATCAGTTAAACCTACTTGATAGTACCCTTTAGCCATATCCAATTTAGAAAAAATAGTTGCATTAGATAGCTGAGCCATAATATCTTCAGCATTGTTCATAGGATATGGGTCAAAGAGAGTAACATTATTCAGCTTCCTATAGTCCACACACAACCTTATAGTTTTATCTTTTTTCTTAACTAATACTATTGGAGATGCATATGCTGAATTGGATGGCTCTATCAACCCCATACTCACAAGCTCATCTATCTCTTTTTGCAAGTTATCCCTCAAATGAATAGGGATTGTGTATGGTTTTAGTCTCACCGGCTTATCATCTGTTACAATAATGTCATGTTGTATGACATTGGTCTTACCAGGCAAATCAGAAAATATACCATTATGCCTGTGTATTATTTTTTCCATCTCATATGCTTGTTCATGTGTCAATTTCTCTAAATTCACATCTTTATATGTTTGCTGACCCTGTGTATTCAGTGTTGCTATCTCTTCAATATCCTCTTTAATTTCTTCTGATATTATACTACAGCATATATGGCTTTCCACTGATTGATCATTATACTTTTTTAAATTATTAATATGAAAAACTTTAAGTTGATCCTTAATTCTTATCTCATAATCCACATCTGTGACCTTTCTAACCACATCATATGGCCCTAGCCATTCAGTAAATAGTTTGTTATTTTGATTTTTTAATTTTAGCAAAGCTTTATCTCCTGGTTCCAAGGTTCTTAGTTTCCTATCCTGATTTACTCTATTTATTTTCTTTTCCTTATTATTGTCTGAATTCTTTCTAGCCTCTTCCAAAGCAATTTCTAATTGTTGTTTCTTATTTGTAACTAACTCATAATTAGTCATTTCCCTGTTTTCACTAGTACCTACTAATGGTTCTTTGAGAATACTAAGTGGATTTCTTGGATTATTTCCATATATCAATTCAAATGGTGAAAAACCTGTACTATCATGAGTAGTTTCTCTATATGCAAATAAAATTGATGGAATTGCTAAATCCCAATTCTTTGGATCCTCATTACTAACTTTTGACAACATTTCCTTCAGAGTTTTGTTAAATCTCTCACACATTCCATTACATTGTGGATGATAAGGTGTTGTAAACTTCTGCTTTATTCCAAATGTTTCCATAAATTCCTTAGTCAATTTTGATGTAAATTGAGTTCCTCTATCTGATATTATTTCTTCAGGAAATCCAATTCTAGTAAATATTAAATATAATGCTTGCACTATATCTGTAGATTCAATTTTCTTTAATGGTACTGCCTCTGCATACCTTGAACATATATCAATCAATGTAAGAATATATCTATGTCCTCTATTAGACATAATAGGCATCAAACCAATGATATCTATGGCTACCTTCTGAAATGGTCTAGTTGCAGTCACTCCTTTTTGTATTGGTGCTTTGGTAAAATTACTTCCAGATCCTTTCATCTGACACACTTTGCATTGTTTAACAAATCTTTTCACATCTTTTGACATTTTAGGCCAAAAGTAATGTTGTATTATTCTGTTTTTGGTTTTGCCAACTCCGATATGACCAGCCAATGGTATAGAATGAGCATTAGTCATTATTTCTGTTCTATATTTATATGGTACAACTATTTGTTCCACTTGTCTGCCATTTATGAGTATCTCTCTGACTAATAGTTGTGTATCATTTTTCACTTTGCATACACTATTTTTATTAGTATTTCCTTTCTCTGTAGATTTGAATAGTCTATTCAATGTAGTATCCTCTCTTTGTTCCTTTTTGAATTTTTCCAAATTAAAGTTTTCATTCAGTAATGATTCACTATCAACTGATGTGTCTCTTTCATTATTCACCATTGTCTGACTTTCTTCAGTATTGCTTGCTTTACATTCATTAATCACATTACATTGTGCTTGATTATTATTAAATTCCCATGCTTCTATTTCCTCTCTAGTACATTCTTTAACTGATTCAACATTTCCAATAATTAAATCAATTGGTGCATCATTTATAACATGAGCCAGTACTCTACCTGTAATATATGGTGTCCTAATATCAATGTAGGCCAACCTCAATTTAATCACTCTTCCATCAAATGATGTACAATCTGCTACCTCACCAGTGTATTGATTTGACTGAACATATTTGCTGTTTATTGCAATGACAGAGGCTCCCGTGTCGCGAACTGCAAAAACTGGTATTAATCCCACATATCCTGGAAAAAACTTTATTCCTTTGCTTCTTGATAACACAGCTCCACAATGATTCCTGTTCTGATTAAATCTGGAGTTGTGATCTCTTTGTTGTGTATATCCCTGAGATCTATTATTATTATTATTGTGTCCAGCAGAATTTGACCTTCTGAAGCAATTTCTTGCTATATGTCCTTTCTTTTTACATATAAAACATGTCAATGTGTTATCTCTCTTATCTTTACAATCCTTAGTAACATGGTTATTTCTTCCGCAATTACCACACTCCATCTTGCTCCTTGATAATTGTCTTCCTCTTTGAAAATTATCATTGCCTTTAGCAAAGCATATTATATCCTGGTAATTTTCTCCTTTAGAAGTAGGTGCCATGGGATTAGCTAATTTATAGTTCCTAATCAGGTCAACTATTTCCTCTATAGTCTTGGGAGATCTCTCCTGAATGAATGCTTTGAGAGTCTTATCGAGTGAATATATTGCCTTATCTCTAATAATAAAATTCTTCAGTTCCTCAAATGATTTTTCTATTTTAGCACATTTTAACCATTTGTCCATAGCACTTGTCAATGAGTCAAAATAACTTTTTGGATCTTCTTCCTTTGATAAAGTCATTTCAAAAAATTTCTTTCTATAAGCCTCCTCTGTACTTCCAAAATGTCTTAACAATTGTTCCTTGACCGATGCATAATCTGATTGTTCCATACACATTTTTGATGGAATATCTCCTGTAAAGGATTTTCCCAGTAGTCCAGACCAATAACATGAAGAAAAATTGAGTCTCTCCATTTCCATTTCAAATTTTTTTAGAAATGTATCAATAGAACCATCCTTTTCATTAAATAATTGGAAAGTAAATCTGCACATGTTATTTCTAATAGCCATTTCCTGGTCAACAACAGGTCTAGTGACTCCAATGTTTACATTTGCAGTGTTATTTTTAGCTTCTAATTCTAACTTTTTTATCTGAAAAATTCTATCTTTCTCCTTTTCCTCCCTCTCTAATCTCTTTAGTTCCATCTCATCAGCTCTAGCTTTTTCTTTATCAATTTGTTTTAATCTCTCTAGCTCTATCTCATCAGCTCTAGCTTTTTCTTTAGCCCTTTCTACTCTTTCTAACTGCTCTCTATATTTTCTCTCCGCCCACTCATCCAATTCCTTACCAGCATATCCCAACTCCTTACCACAACTTATATAATTTGCTAATATGTCCACTGAGGACCCCTCCATTTTCAATTAATAAATATATACCTACAACAAACTAATATAATTTAAAATTGAAGTAATATTGCAATATGCATAAAATAAATAGCAATATAATAATCAATACATATAAAAATAAGAACACCACAGATAGTAGATGAGACTCGAGATTCACAAAAAATTTACTATGACAAATATATAAACAATATGATAACACTGTGCATACAAGACTATACAATCTAACATATATTATGTAATATACACTTATGAAAAGTCTTTTTCAACTAACCTGACTTACAGGGACTTTTCAATAAGTGTATACACAAAATTCCTAAAAGAAACTAATACATGCCAGTGATTTCACAAGAAAAATCTAGGCATATACTATACTACAACATAACGTATACACCAGTTTAATTATCTTAAAAAACGCGTTCCTTTTCCTTCCGTCTTCGAATCCCAGGTTCCAAACTCGAAATGATCCTCCACCACACAGGTTATTTCAGCCCAAAGTCTTCGTGTGTTCGTTAATTCATAATAATTACAATCCTTTCACTTTGTTGAAGTTTCTTTTTACTTCCAATTTCACTTGACTTCTGCTACTGTACTGAACTGACTTCTAGTTCTGTGACTATTCTGAAGTATTCTTCTTTTCTCGAACCATTTACTAGTTCTACGGAGATTCTCTTTTAATCTCTTCACTTGACAAACTTAGCTTGTCCTATTAAACACAGCTTTACTATTGTTTCAATAATTGTTACCACTTTCGATACTTTTAAAATGTATCCGAGACGCCTTTCAACTTCCAGTGGCCTTTTTAACCGACTTGCTTGGTAACATACATAAACTTCCGTTTCTATCTTCATGTACACCGTTATGTACTGGTAGCGCTTAATTCCAAGAACGTGCTAGGCTATACTGTTAAACCGTCAAATTTTCTTTCTCGTCGATATTTCTTCACATTGAATTTTAGTCTTCTTTTAGTCGTAAGAAACGTTCATTTGCGGTATTCTTTAAGCTGTGCTTCACAATATATTGTAGGCTTTCTTTCAAATTGATTTTCAATAATATTCACCTTGATTCTCCTTCAACATTCTCCGTTGATTTTCAATATTCCACATTGGGCTTCCGAATTCACCTTGAGCTTCCGAATTCACGTTGGAGCGCCAAATAATGTGACCGTTATTTTGTAATTACTATGTATACAACTCTCAGGGAGATCACATTATATAATTATAATCAATGAACAAACTGCCGGCTTGTAGTAAAAATGAGAACTCAATATTTAATGCAATTTATGTACAAGATGAATTCAAATACACAACAGTTCTATAGCCTAGTCTAAAACACGTCTTTCCACTACCAAATTCTTAGGTCGTCTGTCTTTATCTCCCAATGTACGCTACGTTTTAATCTAACTCCCACGTCATTGTTTTTATCGTAAAACGTCACTCGTTTATTCTATACATTAACACCGGGTTAGAGATTATACAAAATTATGTCTCACTAAAACAACCATATATATTTTAATTCATCACAGTGGTTTACCATAATTTAACATTTTTATGTCATTGGAAATTCTCTCTAGATG